>BQNB010077365.1:9301-30873 GCA_026074375.1 Tanacetum coccineum | reverse complement strand
ATGACCAAGTTTCTTCACTATCCGGGGAGAAGTCTGCTTTGACTGCGGAGGTGTCAGCTTTTAAGGTCACCATTACTTAGAAAGACCATGACATCTCCTTGCTTGACTCCCGTGCCACTCATCTTGAGTCCGCCCTGAATGATGCCCAGGTGGCCCGTACCGAGGCCGGGACTAAGATTACTTCATTGGTGTCTGAGCGTAATAGGCTTGCTTCAAAGGTATATCCGCACCTTTTATTCCACACATACATGTATTATTTATATATTATTATTATTATTATTATTATTATTATTATTTTACAAGCATTCTTGCTTTTGCAGGTTTCTTCTCTGCGTGTTGGTTTTAAGGATTTCAAGGAGAAAATGGAAATTCAGCAGGAAGAGCAGGCTCAGGAACTGTACAACCGTATGGCCAAACTTGAGGCACACCTGATAGATGTCTTCGGCTGTCTGGAGGGGGAATTTTATCCCACCTACTTGACTCTTTTGGCCGGAAGAAGGTGGCTCCTGACCTATGGGATACAACTTGCTCTCCTTAAGTGCTTGAAATCTTCAAAGTACCAGAGCATTCTTGGTCATGCTTTGGGCCGGGCCATTGATTTTGGCATGCAAGAAGGTTTAGAGGCCGGTTATGAGCATGGGGTTGCCGGGAGGAGTCTTTCCGTTGTTGATGCTTATAACCTAGAGGTTGCCAGCGCAGATTATGTTAACGCGGTTAAGGCCTTTGAAGACGCACACTTCCCCTTGGTGGATCTGTTGAAATCCAAAAAGGATGCCGGGATGGATGAAGTTCTTGATTCCTTTCTTCTGGACAAATCCCTCGCTGAACTTTTGGAAGCTGCTTCCTTACAACCGTGCATTGAGCAGCTTTCTATTCTCATTCATCATGTTGGTGATAAAACGGCTGTCGGGGAGACCTCCCTATCTTTTGCATTGATGAATGTGCATGCTCGTGCTGAGGGGGCCAAGAAGCATGTCGCGGCTCTTCGCCAACTGATGATGGAGATAGTCTACGCGCCTCTGTCTTCCCAGACTTGGGTGGGTGAAGCTAGTATTTCCGCGGCCCCTCTCTCCGTTGAGGATTATGCTAAAGAAGACACAGATGAAGCCTTGGAAAGTGTTGTTGCCGTCCCCCATCTTGAGCGTTGTTGCCTTTAGTTTTATTTCCATGCCATGACCGCATGTGGTCTGTTGTTGTATCTTGAACACTTAGATCTTTTTTCTTTTTTATATGTCGTGGCCATATGTGGCTATTTCTGTTTGCGGCCTGTATGTAATATGAACATTTGCTTTTTTACCCTGGCCGTGTGTTGGCCTTTTTGTTGCGGCTTTTAACTTATCATGTTAAACATGTTTTTAGGTGGATGCTGGTGCGTCCGTCTTTATTATAACAAGGATGTTTTTCACAGGTTATAATATTGCTACCTTTTTGTTATTAATGTTGTACGTTCGTAATAGATAGTCTTGTGAATATTTATGGGTTATTCTCCCGGTGTCGGGTTTGCAATACCTCTTATACACCCAAGCTGATTCTGAGGTTGCTCAACCTTTTATTATCCGGGATAATATTATTGTGGAGCGTGGCTCCTTGCGTGCGCGTCTTATTAGTTGATATAACTTTGCAAAGTAATAATAATTTTAGGACTTTAAAACTGGTGAGGGTAGCTAATCCCCACTTTTTCATTAATATTCAAGACATTACAAAATAAAGAGAAATTAAAAATACTGCCCTCCGGAGCATCATACTTGTCGAGCGGGTGCTTACACTTCATGTATATAACACTTTTTAAGATTACAAATGTTCCATGTTCGCGGAAGTTCGTTTCCATTGCGGTCCTTAAGCTTATAGGTCCTAGTTTTCCTCCGTCCTTGGCGTGGCTTGCATCATTGCTACGGTAGACCATGTCCCCCGGCCTGAAGCTTGTGCTTCAGACTTTAGAGTTGTAGTACTTTTCCATCTTAGCTTTACTTTTTGCCTCTTGAATTGCTGCTTGTTCTCTTTTTTCTTCTATGAGGTCCAAGTTTATTTTCAAAGCTTCATCATTCTTCGTCAGGTCTACTTCCGTAGTTCGGAGTGTTGGCATGCCTACCTCTGCTGGTATGACTGCTTCCGTGCCGTATGTTAGTGAAAACAGTATCTCTCTATTGCTTAATTTTATCATGATGCGGTGTGCCCATAGGACGTGTGAGAGTTCTCCTATCCAATTCTTGCTTCTTTCATCCAATCGATCTTTTTTTCCTTCTCCCATACTCCTGTTTGCTCTTTCGACCAAACCATTTGCTTGTGGGAGCTTCACGGAGGCAAAACACTGGCGGATACACAGTTTTTTGCACCAGTCTTTGAATGGGTTATCACGGAACTGCTTTCCATTATCGGATACTATTTCCCCTGGTAGGCCAAACCTGCAAACAATGTTGTCCCATATGAACTTCTTCACTTGATTGCTTGTGATAGTCGCAACAGGCTTTGCTTCAATCCATTTGGTGAAGTAGTCAATAGCTACGATTAAAAACTTGACTTTGCCTTGTCCCTCCGGGAAGGGTTCGGCTATGTCGATCCCCTATTTATAGAATGGCCACGGAGACGTAATGGGGGTTAAGTTTTGTTGTGGATTTCTCGGAATGGGGCGATGGACTTGGCAGTCATTGCATTCCCTTATTAGTTTCCGTGCATCCGTGTGCATTGTTGGCCAGTAATATCCCGTCCGGATGGCCTTGGCGACCACGGATCTAGGACCAGAGTGCATGCTACAGGATCCTTCATGTATTTCTCTGATGACGTAGTTTGCTTGAAGTGGTCCGACGCACCGGAGCCAAGGTCCCAAGAAATATTTCTTGTATAAAGTTCCATTAATCATGGCGTACCGGGATGCCTTGCGACGTACCACCCTTGCTTTCTTTTTGTCTTCCGGAAGGATTTCCTTTGTAAGGTATTATCAAATGGGTGTCATCCATGTTTGTCATTCCTCATCCACTATAGCGAGGATCTCCTTCTCATGTATAGATTTTTCCTTTAATTCCTCCACAAGTACTTGCTTACTGAGGTGTGCGAAGCTTGTAGATGCAATTTTGCTTAGGGCATCCGCCTTCTTGTTCTCGCTCCGCGGTACTTGTTTGATGGAGAATTCCTTGAAGTTACTTGCGAGCGTTTTTACTTTTTCCAAGTACTGAACCATACCTGACTCCTTTGCTACGTAAGAGCCATTGACCTGGTTTGCTACAAGGCGAGAGTCTACATTTGCTTGAAGGTTTTTTACGCCCATTTGTTCTGCGATCCGGAGACCGGCTATTAATGCTTCATACTCAGCTTCATTGTTGGTAGCCTCAAACCTAAACCTCATGGCGTACGTGAATTCAACTCCTTCCGGATTTGTCAATATCAGCCCGGCTCCGGAACCATCTATACAGGATGACCCATCTGTAAACAAAGTCCATGGTTCCGGTAATTCTTCTGGCTCTGCCATGGGTTCGTCCGGGGATTCTTCATCCGGTCGCTCTACGATAAAATCTGCCAATATTTGTCCTTTGATCGATGTCCTTGGCCTGTATTGGATGTCATATCCTTCTAGCTCAAATTTCCACTTTAGCATCCTCCCGCTAATCTCTGATTTTGACAATAATTTCTTTATCGGCTGATCCGCAATTACAATAATTGTATGTGCCTGGAAGTACCTTTTTAGCCGTCTGCTTACGCTGAGCAAGGCTAATACCAATTTTTCCATGGAGGTGTAATTGATCTCCGACCCTCGTAGGGCACGGCTCACAAAGTACACTGGCAATTGCCTGCCTCCCCTTTCGGTCATAAAGACTGTGTTGATAGCTTCCTTGGTAGCGGCTAGGTATATGATTAGCTCCTCCTTTTCCTTTGGTGCAACCAACATTGGGAGTTCCGCTATGAGTTTCTTCATCTGTTTGAAGGCTATTTCGGCTTCCTAAGTTCGTTGGAAATCACTCTTCTTTGTGCACTTCTTCAGGGTTTTAAAGAACGGCAGTGATTTTTCAGCTGATTTTGACAGAAATCTGTTTAAACTTGCGAGTTTCTCGTTCAGCTTTTGTACGTCCTTAAGGCATCCCAGAGACGGTAGGCTAAGGACCACGTCTGCTTTATCTGGGCATATTTTCAAACCTTCAGCGTTTACTTTGTAGCCCAAAAACATCCCCTCCTGCATTCCGAAGGTGCATTTTTTAGATTTAGCTTCATATTTATTTGTCGTAGAGTTTTGAATGTTTCTTGTATGTTTCGAATAATTTCTTCTTCTGTATGGCTTTTTATGACCAAGTCATTAACATATACTTCCAGGTTATGTCCGATCTGCTTTTGGAATGCCCTGTCTACTAAGCGTTGATAGGTTGCCCCGACATTCTTTAGGTCGAACGACATCTTTGTGTAACAGAATATCCCTTGGCTCGTGATGAATGCTATTTTTTCTTCACCTTCCTCTGCCATTTTGATTTGGTGGTACCCTTTGTATGCGTCCAGGAAGCACTTAAAAGGGTATCCGCAGAGAGATTCTACTTTCCAATATATCTCCGATAATGGATAACCATCCTGAGGGCATGCTTTGTTTAGATCTTTGAAATCCACACACATTCGCCAACTCCCATCGTGTTTCTTGACCATGGCCAGGTTGGATAGCCAGCTGTGATAGTGGACTTCTTTCATGATCCCGGCGTCTACTAATTTTTCCACATCCTCCCGGATTGCTTTATTTCTTTCCGGCGCTTGCCCCCTTTTCTTTTGTCGGATAGGTGGGCATCCCTCTCGGACATTTAGGCGGTGCTCCACCATGTGCTGCGGGACACCTGTCATATCTGCTGGCTTCCAGGCAAAAATATCCAGGTTTTGTCTGAGCAAAGCACATAGTTTTTTTGCGTCCTTTTTCTATCCAATCTTTCCACTTCCTCCTAGATCGCTTTATTTCTTTCCGGCGCTTGCCCCCTTTTCTTTTGTCTGACAAGTGGGTGTCCCTCTCGGACATTTAGGAGGTGCTCCGCCATGTGCCGCGGGACGCCTGTCATATCTGCTGGCTTCCAGGCAAAAACATCCAGGTTTTGTCTGAGCAAAGCATATAGTTCTTTGCGTCCTTTTTCTGTTAGGGTAGATCCTATGGCTATTGTCTGCTCGGGGTATTCAGGATGAATGGCCACTTTTATCTTCTCATCCAACACCTGACTAGTCACGGGGTGTTGTGTGTTAGATCCGGAGATCATTGCACATTCCATCGGGATGACTCTGTTGCTTCGTATCGTTACCGTTCCTCCTTTTACCAAGAATTTTAACATTCTGTGTGCCGTGGATGGTACGACACAAATCTTTCTTATACCCGTTCTGCCTATTATTCCATTGTGTTGAGATGGTGACCTGGTAACCATGAAGTTCATCCATGCGAAAGTGGAATGCTCTTCGTCACCTATCTTTACTAGTAGGGATATTTGGCCTATCGGCCAAATGGTTTCTCCACTGAATCTTATGAGTGATGTGGTAGCTGGGATCATCTGGCTTCTTATTTCTGGCCGGAGCCTGACGAAGCAATGTTCGTATAGAACATCTGAGGATGCTCCTCCGTCCACGTATATCCGGTGTACGAAGTGCCCTCCTATTTCAGCTTCGATGATCATTGGTCCTTCCGTTTCGTCTTCCTCTCCTAAATATGTAAAAGAGATTACTGTCTTCGGAGAAAAGCTCTGGGTGACCCTTTGTTTGGCTACCCTTTCCCATGGTTGAATCATCAGGATGGCTAGGGGCTTGTCTTTTCCGGCCGTTCCCCCTTCTTTTGTGCCTTTGGCTTGTCGTTCTGTTTTAATTCTTTGATGAATTGTGACAATTTACCTGACTTGATCATCTCTTCTATCTACCTCCTCAGCTGCATGCATTCGTCCGTGTTATGCCCTGTATCTGTGTGGAATTCACAGTACTTGTTTGGATCCCTTTTTTCCGCAGGAGTTACCATTGGCGGTGGAGCCTTGAATTTTCCTTTTTCTAAAGCAAAATTTCTTTCGGGGTTTTCGTTAGCTGGCTTCCAATCCGACATTTGCTTGTTTTTAAAACCCTTTTTGAAGTTTGGCTTGTTTCCTCCTTTTGGTTGCCTCCACGGCGTGGGTGCTTTTTTTCGACTATGACTGAATGCGGCGACTTCCCCTTGCAGAAAAGACGTAGTCACCCTGTATATTTCGTCCATTGATCTCAGAATTTTCTCATATAAACTCTTGATCAACTCAGGGTGGATTATCCCGTGCATGAATCCGGAGATCTTCATGCATTCCGGCGCTCCTTCCACGTCCAGGACTTCTGCTTTGTATCTTTCCAATGCTGCCCTCAGATCTTCATAGCTGTCAATGGATTCTTTTGGGAGTTTGTCGAACCAGACTCTAGCATTCCCAGTTAGCGTCTTTGCAGCGGACTAAAATAGCTTTATATGGTCTTCCGGATCCCCACTTCTGTCATAAGTCTTGACATGGCTAGGCATCCTTGGGAAGTCAAAATGTTAGATCTGGGTTGTGAAAGGGTTTCTTTCTTCACACGTCCAAGGCTGGGAGAGATCATCTTCGTAGGTATCTGACCTATGCCTTTTTGATTTGGACCTCCAGTGACCCCCTTCACTATCTTCGCTCTCCGAATATCTGCTAGTTCTTCGGGACGATGTGCCCTCATGATGATGCTTTCTTGCCGGTACCTCAGTTCCCTTTGCTTGGGAACTCTGGTGGTGACTATCAGAGCGTGTATACGTGCATGGTTCTTTTCTTCCTAGCCTATTAAACACACCTCCCTCCTTCCGCGGCCGGAGCCTAGGTGGAGGAGGTCGGTTTTGTTTAAGTCTTTTGAAGACGCTGGTGACCGGTAACGGGCTTCGGGAGTGCTTGCGCCCATGCCTTCTTCTCGGCTCTGTCCGGGTAGTTGGCGTTTTGGATTCGTAGTAATGGGATTCTTCATGGTTTCTTGGATTTCTCCCAGATTCATTGCCGTAAAGGCATGCCTACTTTATGGCAATGAATCCGGAAGAAATCCAAGAAACCATAAAGAGTCTCGTTACTCCGAATCCAAAAAGCCAACTGCGCGGACAGAGCCGAGAAGAAGGCATAGATGCAATTACTCCCAAAGCCTGTCACCAGTCGCTAGTGTCTTCAGGAGACTCGAACAAAACCGACTTCCCTCATCTAGGCCCTGGCCGCGGAAGGAGGGAGGTGTGTTCAATAGGCTGGGAAGAAAAGAACCAGGCGTGCCTACACGCTCTGATAGTCACCACCAAAGTTCCCAAGTAAAGGGAACTGAGGTACTGGCAAGAAAGCATCATCATGAAGGCATATTGTCCCAAAGAACCAACGGATATTCTGAGAGTGAAGACAGCGAAGGGGGTCACTGGAAGTCCAAATCAAAAAGGCATAGGTCAGATACTTACGAGGATGATTTCTCCCGACCTTGGACGTGTGAAGAAAGCAATCCTTTCACGACCCGGATCCGACATTTTGACTTCCCAAGGACAAGGATGCCTAGCCATGTCAAGACATATGATGGAAGTGGGGATCCGAAAGACCATATAAAGCTATTTAGTCCGCTGCAAAGATAGAGAGATGGGCAATGCCAACGTGGTGCCACATGTTCAACTCGATGCTAACTGGGAATGCTAGAGTCTGGTTCGACAAACTCCTAAAAGAATCCATCGACAGCTATGAAGATTTGAGGGCAGCATTTAGGGAAAATTATCGCCAGCCAACAAAACACATTAAGGATCCAGTGGAGATACATCATATCAAGCAAAGGGACGGAGAGTCAACGGAGGACTTCATGTAAAGATACAAAGAAGAAGTCCTGGACGTGGAAGGAGCGCCGGAATGCATGAAGATCTCCGGATTCATGCATGGGATAACTCACCCTGAGTTGATCAAGCGTTTATATGAAAGAATCCCAAGGTCAATGGACGAAATGTACAGGGTAACCACGTCTTTTCTACAAGGGGTAGTTGATGCATTCAGTCATGGCCGGAAGAAAGCACCCATGCCATGGAAGCAACCAGAAGGGGGAAACAAACCGAGCTTCAAAAAGGGTTTCAAAAACAAGCACAGGTCAGACCGGAAGCCAGACAGATTTTCACTCCTTACAAAGACCCCGAAGGAAATTTTTGCTTTAGAAAAAGGAAAGTTCAAGGCTCCACCACCAATGGTAACTCCTGTAGAAAAAAGGGATCCAAACAAGTATTGTGAATTCCATGCGGACCCCGGTCACAGTACGGATGAATGCATGCAGTTGAGAAAGCAGATCAATGAAATGATCAAGGTAGGAAAGTTATCACAATTCATCAAAGAACTAAAATAGAACGATAAGCCAAAGGCACCCAAAAAGGGGGAAACGGTCGGAAAGGAAAGACTACTAGCCATCCTGATGATCCAACCATGGGAAAAGGTAGCCAAACAAAAGGTTACCCAGAGTTTCTCTCCGGAGACAACAATATCTTTCCCACCTCTGGGAGACGAGGACGGAACAGAGGGACCAATGATCATTGAGGCTGAGATAGGAGGGCACCTTGTGCACCGAATGTACGTGGACGTAGGAGCATCCTCAGAGATCTTATACGAACACTATTTTGTCAGGCTCCCGCCTGAAATAAGAAGCCGAATGGTTCCGCCTACCACATACTTAACCGGATTCAGTAGGGAAACCATTTGGCCTCTGGGCCAGATATCCCTGCTAGTGAAAATAGGTGACAGAGGGCATTCCACTTCCGCATGGATAAACTTCATGGTTGTCAGGTCACCATCCCAACACAATAAAATAATAGGTATGCCGGGTATAAGGAAAATCCGTGTCATACCATCCACGGCACATGGAATGTTAAAATTCCCAGTTGAAGGAGGAACTATAACGTTGAGAAGCAGTAGGGTCATCCTAATGGAATGTGCAATGATCTTCGGACCTAGGACACGGCCCCTAAAAGCTGGCAAAGTATTGGAAGAAAAGATAAGAGTGGCCATTCATCCGGAATACCCTGAGCAAACAATAGCCATAGGGTCTACCCTAATAGAAAAAGGACGCAAGGAACTATGTACTCTGCTTAGACAAAACTTAGACGTCTTCGCCTGGAAGCCGGCGGATATGACGGGCGTCCCACGAAACATTGCAGAACATTGTTTGAATATCCGGGAGGGATGCCCACCTGTCAGGCAAAAGAAAAGAGGGCAAACACCGGAAAGAAACAAAGCAATCCAAGAAGAAGTGGAAAAACTGGTGGATGCCGGAATCATGAAAGAAGTACATTATCACAGTTGTATATCTAACCCGGTAATGGTCAAGAAGCATGATGGAACCTGGCGAATGTATGTAGATTTCAAAGATCTAAACAATGCATGTCCCAAGGATTGCTACCCATTGCCAGAGATAGATTAGAAAATAGAGTCTCTCTGCGGATATCTTTTCAAATGCTTCCTGGATGCATATAAAGGATACCACCAAATTAAAATGGCAAAATAAGACAAAGAAAAAACCCTATTCATCATAAATCAAGGGATATTCTGTTATTTAAAGATGTCATTTGGTCTAAAAATGTCGGAGCGACCTATCAGCGTTTGGTAGACAAGGCATTCCAAAGACAGATCAGGTGCAACCTGGAGGTATACGTCGACGACTTGGTCATAAAAAGCCGTACGAAAGAAGAAATTATCCGTGACATAGCAGAAACATTCAAAACTCTCCGGCAAATAAACATGAAGTTGAATCTAAAAAAATGTTCCTTCGGAATGCAAGAGGGGATGTTCTTGGGCCATAAAGTAAATACTGACAGACTCAAAGTATGTCCGGACAAGGCCAACGCGGTCCTTAGCTTGCCATCTCTGAGATGCCTCAAGGACGTGCAAAAGCTTAATAGGAAACTAGCAAGTTTAAACAGGTTCTTGTCAAAGTCAGCCGAAAAATCACCGCCTTTCTGCAAAACCTTAAAAAAGTGCACAAAAAAGAGTGACTTCCAATGGACTCAAGAGGCCGAAGCAGCCTTCAAACAAATGAAGAAGCTCATCGCAGAACTCTCAACGCTAACCGCACCTAAGGAAAAGGAGGATTTAATAATATATTTAGCCGCAGCCAAGGAAGCCATGAGTGCAGTATTAATGACAGAAAGGGAAAGTAAACAGACACCAGTATACTTTATGAGCCGCGCCCTATAAGGGCTGGAGATCAACTACAACACCATGGAAAAATTGGTGTTAGCTTTGCTCAGTGCAAGCAGGCGGCTGAAAAGATACTTCCAAGCACATGCAATCATTGTAATCACGGATCAGCCGATAAAGCAACTATTGTCAAACTCAGAAATCATTGGGAGAATGCTAAAGTGGAAGTTTGAACTAGAAGGGTATGACATCCAATATAGGCCGAGGGCATCAATCAAAGGGAAAATACTAGCGGATTTTATTGCGGAACGGCCGGAGGAAGAATCCCCGGACGTACCAATGACGGAACCGGAGGAAATACCGAAACCTTGGACCCTTTTTACAGATGGGTCATCTTGTATAGATGGTTCCGGAGCCGAACTAATACTAACCAACCCAGAAGGGGTTGAGTTCACATACGCCATGAGGTTCAGATTTGAAGCTACTAACAATGAAGCCGAATATAAAGCATTAATAGTCGATCTTCGGATCGCAGAACAAATGGGCGTAAAGAACCTGCAAGCACATGTAGACTCAAGACTTATAGCCAATCAAGTTAATGGCTCTTATGTCACCAAAGAATCAGGCATGATCCAATACTTGAACAAAGTAAAAATGCTCGCAAGAAGCTTCAGGGAATTTTCCATCAATCAAGTACCATGGAATGAAAACAAGAAAGCATATGCACTAAGCAAGATTGCATCCACAAGCTTTGCACATCTCAGCAAACAGGTACTTGTGGAAGAACTGAAGGAGAAGTCCATAAACGAAAAGGAAATCCTCGCCGTAGTAGAAGAGGAAGGCGACATATGGATGACACCTATATGCGAGTACCTTACAAAGGAAATCCTTCCGGCAGATAAAAAGAAAGCCAGGGCGGTACGTCACAAGGCAGCCAGGTACACCATGATCAATGAAACTTTGTACAAGAAATCTTTCTTAGGACCATGGCTCTGGTGTGTCGGACCGCTCCAAGCAAACTACGTCCTTAGAGAAATACATAAAGGATCATGCAGCATGCATTCCGGTCCTAGATCCGTGGTTGCCAAAGTTATCCGAACAAGCTATTACTGGCCAACAATGCATATGGACACACGAAAGTTAATAAGGGAATGCAATGATTGTTAAATCCATCGCCCCGTCCCAAGAAACCCACAACAAAATTTAACTCCTATCACATCTCCGTGGCCATTTTACAAATGGGGGATCGACATAGCCGAACCCTTCCTCGAAGGCCCAGGCAAAGTCAAATTCTTGATTGTAGCTATTGACTATTTCACCAAATGGATCGAAGCCAAGCCCGTCGCAACTATCACAAGCAATCAAGTTAAAAAGTTTGTGTGGGACAACATTGTCTGTAGATTTGTTCTACCAGGGGAAATTGTATCAGACAATGGAAAACAGTTCCACGACAACCCATTCAAAGACTGGTGTGAAAAACTATGCATCCGTCAATGCTTTGCTTTTGTAAAGCACCTACAAACAAACGGCTTGGTCGAAAGAGCAAACTGAAGTTTGGGGGAGGGAATAAAAGCTAGATTGGATGAAAGAAGCAAAGACTGGATAGGAGAACTCTCACACGTCCTATGGTCCTACCGCACAATGATCAAATCAAGTAATGGGGAAACACCATTCTCACTAACATACGGCACGGAAGCTGTCATCCTAGCGGAAATAGGCATGCCAACGCTCCGGACTATGGAAGTGGACACGACAAAGAATGATGAAGCCTTGGAAATAAACCTGGTCCTCATAGAGGAAAAAAGGGAACAAGCAGCAATTCAAGAAGCAAAAAGCAAAACTAAAATGGAAAAGTATTACAACTCCAGGGTCCGCGGCACAAGGTTTAAGCCAGGCGATACAGTCTACCGCAACAACGACGCAAGTCACGCCAGGGATGGAGGCAAACTTGGACCCAAATGGGAAGGACCGTACAAAGTTGCAGAATCGCTTGGAAAAGGAGCATACAAACTTAAAGATTGTAAAGGAAATGAACTCCCGCGGACATGGAACATTTGTAATCTTAAAAAGTGTTATATACACGAAATGTAAGAGCCCGCCCGGCACATATGATGCTCCGGAGGGCAATATCTCAATTTATCTTTATCATGTAATGTATTAAATTTTAATGAAAAGTGGGGATTAGCTACCCTCACGAGTTTTAAATCCTAATTTTTTTTCTTTCTTTTTTACTTTGCAAAATTATATTAATTGTTAAGACGCGCACGCAACGAGCCACGCTCCGCAAATATATTATCCCGTATAATAAAGGTTGAGCAACATCAAAGTTAGCTCAGGTGCGTAAGAGGTATTGCAAACCCTGCACCGGGAGAATAACCCACAAATATTCACAAGACTATCTATTACGAACGTACACCAGTAATAAATAAAAGATAGCAAAATATATGAACATGTTAAAATAGCATTCATATTACAAAAGAAGCCGTAGAAATAGCCACACACGGCCGCGGTATACAAAACATCATAAAAGTTCTGCACAAATTGTCATAATAGCCACATGCGGTCAGGGTACAACCTAAAAGTGGAAGGCTTCAAACTTAGGAATGGCAACTACACTCCCTAGAGCCTCGTTCGTATCCTCCTCATCAAAGTCCTTGATGGAGAGAGGAGCCGTAGAAGTGCTAGTTTCACCCACCCAAGTCTGAGAAGACAGGGGGTTAGAAACTATCTCCATCATCAGCTGGCGAAGCACCATAGCATGCTTCCTAGCTCCTTCAGCACAAGAATGAACATTCAGTAAAGCGAAGGACAAAGAAGTCTCTCCAACGATGGTCTTATCATCAGAATGATGGATAGGGACGGAGAGCTGCTCAAGACTCGGTTGCAGGTGAGCAACTTCCGGGAGGTCAGCTAAGGGTCCGTCCAGGATAAAGCAATCTAGGACCTCATCCATCTTGGCATCCTTTTTAGACTTCAACAAATTTACCAGAGGGAAGTCTACGTCCTCAAGAGCCCTCACCGCATCAAGGTAGCTGGTCCTAGCAGCCTCCGGGTTATAAGCCTCGACCGCAGAAATCGGGGTTCCAGCAACCCTATGCTCATACCCAGCCTCCAAGCCCTCCAGCATACCAAGATCCACAGCACGGGCCAAGGCGTGACCCAGAATGCCTTGATACTCAGAAGATTTAAAGCATTTTAGCACAGCAAGCTGAATCCCGTACGTTAGAAACCATCTCCTTCCAGCCAAGGTGGTCAGATAGGCGGGATAAAGTTCCCCCTCCAAACGACCGGAGATATCCATCACATGTGCCTCAAGCTCGGCTATACGGTTATAAAGCACCTGGGCCTGCTGTTCCTGCTAAGCTTTCGCCTTCTCTTTAAAATCCTGAAAGGCGGTGTGAAGGCTAGAAACCTGTGAAAATAAGGAGTTACATAAACTAAAAAAAACACAACAACATGCAGAATAAAAGATATACCTTAGATGTAATCCTATCCCTCTCAGAGGTCAAGGAGGTAATCAAGCTCTCGGCTTCAGCACAGGCGGCCTGGGAATCATCAAGCGCAGACTTGAGATGAGTGGCACGAGAATCAAGTAAGGAGATGTCAGTATCCTTCTGTGCAATAGTAATTTTCAGCGCTGACACCTCCGCGGTCAAGACAGACACCTTATCACGAAAATGGACAACCTCCGCGGTCTCCGCCCTCTCCGCCCTTTCCGCCCTTTCCGCCTCCTCCGCCAATAAAGATTTCAGTCTAAGAATCTCCAAGTCTTTTTCCTCAAGCAACCTACCACGAGCATCATACTTACCTTTGAACTTCTCCTTAAGCTCCAACTCATGCTCGGCGCGAGACCTTACCTTCGACTCAAGACAAATCTACCGCGCCGCCCCCACGTTGAACTCCGTATATAATTGTTCATAATCCATATTGCGAAGGGTAGAGAAAAAGCCAGGGGGGAAACGCGGTCAACCAACGTGCGGCAGGAAAAACCGTCATCCAACAGCGAGTCGTTGGTAATGTTCCATCGAGGAACATACCAACGTTTTGCCTCGGCAGCATTCAGGGCAGGCAACTCATAGAAGGAATCATCCGACCCCTCTGATGTCTCAAGCTGGGAAGATCCAGCTATACCCAACGTAGGCGTAATGCCCACATTCTCCCGGGTGGAAGTTACTATGGCAGCAGCAGTATACACTGGGATATCCGCGGTACGGGCACTGTCAAATAAAATAAATGTTAAGGAAAGCACATAGAAGTGCAGTCAAACAAAAGGAAAACATATAAATACCTCTGAACGGCGACATGGCCCTGAATATCAGCCTGAAAAGAGGGCCTCAACACAAGGGGACTTGTTGACATAAGTTGCCTCAACCCAGCAAGAGTTTTCCCACCAGTACCGGTAGCAAGGCTGGGATGATCCTTCCTCAGTTGCTTGGCAGGAAGGGTATCACTCTGCTTCACCAACCTCTTCCTCTTGTACTTCCCTGGCTGTGTCATGGTAACTTCCTCTGGCCTAGTCGCAGCCAGATCCGTATCCGGCTCCGTCAAATCCAGATAGGTGTCCTTCGGAACAGCATTCTCTGGCTCCACCTCAGCCAGAGCAGACACCTCAGGAGCAGCGGCAGAACTACTGCCACCTGCAGCAGGAGTAACCAAGGGCATGAAACAATGACTCGTACTCTCCAGTAGCTTCACCTGATCATCCTTTTTCTGAACTTCCACCGCTTGGACCTTCCGGGGGTCGGCAGTCTTGATAAAATCAAGCAAACCCATTTCTACAAAACATACACCAAAAGATTAGACTTCATATAAAAAAAATCCCACCGAAGGAAGTAACACCCACCCGTTCCGTCAGGCCTCTCAAAGGCCGGATAAGTATTTTCATTAAACGGATAATATGGGCTCAAACCCACAAGACACAAAAAGCACTCCGGATAACGGCGAAAAGGGGCTTTGTTGCTCTCCAGGAGTTTAACGGTCTGCTCTTGACGAGCGGTAAGATGGGGAGCCGGATCTTTCTCCAACACGCCCCCCACATACAAGGAGACGGGGATAGGAAACACTTTAGCATCAACCCAGAAAAAATGATCGGACCAATTTTTAATGGAGTCCGGGGGTTTCGGGAAGCAAGAAGGAGATGATGTGGAACGTTTTGCAAAGGAAAACAACCCGTCACTATATGTACGGGTATAGAACGCACGGAACACAGTTACCGACGGGGCAAGGTCAAGCACGCGCGTCAAAACCTCAAAATGAGATACGCGGGCAGCACCAAAAGGGGATAATTGGGAAATATGTATGCGGAAATATCGGAGAACAGCCATAAAAAATTTGTGAAGGGAATCCTATAACCACAATAATCAAAAAACCTGGTATAAACACCCACTTTACCCTCAGGGAATTGAGTGATAGTTTTATCCCGCCCCGGAGCCACGGGATGAACTTCATCAGGAATATAATAGTCATTGCAAAAGTTTTCTACCATTTCTTGAGTCATGATGGAATGTTTAACAGCAAAGTTAGTCATTTTGAAGAGACGAGCGAAGAAAGATGCTAACCTGAATCTCGAAAAACCGTAAAAGTGGAGAAAACAACGCACGGAGGAAAGATAAAGAATAAAAGCTTGAAGAAATTGACAATGACAGAAAGGAGGTTTATGAAAAATAAAACAGTAAAAATGGGGGAGGGGAGTATTTATACCCTTGGTGTATTTACTCCTACCAATAGTCTGATGACGTCACGTGTATACCACTTACATAATCAACGGCAACAATACATCTAAGGAATAGTTAAAAAGCTGTCAAAACTGTCACATCAGCCAGAAGATAAATGGACAGCAGCGCTCCACGACAGCGGAACATCACCAAATTGATAAGGATGCGTCACGGCATAAAATAGATAATTCCAAAAGCAAACCACCAGCAGCAAGGGAACCGGAAGTCTAGCATTGATCACCACACGCAGGACATGATCCGCAGGCAATATCATACTAGACTGGGGGGACTTGATGACGTATAATAGGCATATCAAGCCCTCGGGCTTGGGCCACACTATCGCTTGGGTTTCTGGGCCTAACTTAGCAGTCATGGGCCAAAACTAAACCCAATCCTGCATTGGTCACGTCCCGGACACACAAAGCGGACGCGGACCTAACTATAGGATGCTTCCGTCCACGGAAGGCACACGCGTCCGTACAACACGGTTATTACGGAACCTTGCCCGACAAGGGACCCACTCTGGCCACTACGAAATACTAGGAAACCCTAATACTAGCCCTTTATAAATAGGGACCTAGTACACAATGAACAGTACGATTTTCTCACCCTATACTCTCATACTTTCTCTCTCTACATGTTTACTTACTTTCACGCCGGAGTCTAACCGTGGGGTCCGTCCCCACGGTAAGGCTAACGGTCTTTATCTGATTGTGCAGGAAATCGTCACTTCTCTTGCTCTAATACAAAGCCCAACGCTCAAATCACTTGGAAACCCAACCCAACGCAGGACTTGAGCCCAGGTCTACACCCGATACTTATTTTGTATTAACACGCACCATCAATAATTTACCCCAATAAACAAGCTCAAAATTAAATCTTGACAAAATGCAACATCAATAATTTACCCTAACAACTGAAAACTAAATTTTTTGAATATACCTTTTCATTAGAGATTGTAACTCAATTCGTCACACATCCGACGATTCCAATCCAAGCCAACAAATGCAAATCCCCAACAATACAAACCAACCATATAAGGTCACCAACGTCACCAACCGACCACCAACGCCACACAAAATGAACGACGGTAATGAAGAGGTCGGCGGCATCGTGGTGGTATATGTATTGAATATATGTAACATCAACAACTTTACACAATCAATACTCAATCAAGAAAATGTTGAATAAACCAAAACCAAACCTCTAGGCTTCTTCTTAACCATCAACTGTTAGTGGATTACGGCTGTCGATCATGCCAGGGGTTTTTAATAAAATATTCAATGAAGCACTTCCTGATTGTATATATTTAAAATAAGTAGGAGAGATAATTGATATTATTATATTTAATAAATTATTTGTTAAAATCAGTATTAAATTATATTAATGAAACAAGCATATGAAAGAAATGAAGAAGCAAGTGAGAGAAAAAAGTCAAAACCCACTGCAAAAAATGATATATGACTATCTTTCGAAGCGGTTCATCTAATTACTTTCAAATCTAAACGTAATAACAATCTCTTTTCATTAAGACCCACCAACCAAACAACTCCTAAAAGTTCTTGTTACAAATTAAAGTCAAAATTATAGAATCATTGCTTTTAAACTTGGCGTATAAATATATATGTACTCATTACCGGTTTTCTAGTTATATCGGTTTAGCCGATTGGAAACAATCACAAGAGTTCAATCACATAATGTCGTTAAAACTTTTCAAGAACAACATGTATATCGATCTCTTCTTATTTTCAGTTTGGAACAATCGCTATCAGGCAAATACGCTCGGCGCTCTTCGTTATAAAAATCAGTTTTAGTACATCGTGTAGAAGCATGGCCATTTAAATGGTTATTCAAAATGTAATAAGTTCAACTATATTTGTAACAACCAGATTATATTGACCAGCTAAAGTTTATTTAATGCCCGTTTATACTAGTTTCCACGGATTAATTAGTAAGTAAATTCTGAAAAGTCAAAAAGAATAATGAGACCATAATATATCCTGGTATACACACTACGTATTTTCAGGCTATGTCACCTTAAACAGTGTATAAATTTACGTGAACTTTTCTAGCTAGAGATCCTATGGTCTTCTACACGTCTTAACTTTACAACATGTCGTCAAGCATTAAAGTTTTGTTCTTGTTCTTTTTATCGTTAGCGAAAATCGTTTGTTGTAAAGCATTGCTACGGCACCATCAATTTTTCGTAAGTCTTCATGTTCTGATTTTCATTCTTTTTGTGTATCTTTTGATGTCACTGCTATATATGAATTAATGTTAGTTTATGGTGACATTTTGTGTATATCGTTTGTTGTATAAGTCTTTTTTTTTTTTTTCGTTTACCCAAAAATAAAAAAAAGGTATGTCTTTTGAAACTACTATCGACTTACTTATCTGACTGTGTAGGTGAAGGAAGCATCATACACTCGTCTTTGTGAAATGAAAAACATATTAACCGTAAATGGGCAGTTTCCGGGGCCAACGTTAAATGTGCGTGAAGGAGATACGATTTATGTCAAGGTTCATAACAATGGAAGATACAACATCACCATTCATTGGTATGTCGAAGTCTTTGTGTTTACAATATGTTGATAAAGTTGACTTTGGTTCACACTTATTCTCTTGAAGTTATTTAAAAATAGTTGTCAAATGTTTTATTGATTGTTCGTACTTAACAGAAAATAAAGTATAAGCTTGCAATCAATACACAAATGTCCGATTTAAAATCTAAAACCAAATTCAAAAGGTGGTGCTTTAGAACTTGGACCCATATGTGAGAAGCCCACTAACCAAACTATTTCTTTTTAGGGTTTAATTTTCTACAATCTAAATAAATAATTTCAACTTTTTTATGAATCTTGAGCATGTCTACTTTTTAACTTATCAAACATAAATTGTTGTTAAGTAACTTCAACTGTAAATACGAGATCTAAGAATTTGTAAAAATTATATTTCATATATCAATGTCAATAGCTTTAGCTGGCATAGTTTCCTTGACTTAACATTTTTACACGAGTTTTAAATCTTAGGCATGGGGTAAAGCAACCTAGGAACCCATGGTCAGATGGTCCGGAATACATCACACAATGTCCGATTCAACCGGGTGACTCATTCAACTATGAGATCATATTTTCTATGGAAGTTGGGACAATCTGGTGGCATGCTCATAGCGATTGGTCTAGAGCCACAGTCCATGGTGCAATCGTTGTGCAACCCGGACCGGGTAGAAGCTACCCCTTCCTTCAACCCCATGAAGAAGTTCCCATAATTTTTGGTAAGTGTACATGATTGAACACAAACACAGTTTTCACATTTTGTGAACATACATCTATTGTGCTCTTTAGATATGACTAACTAGTTTTTTTTTACCTCTAATGGAATTCTGTTTAGGTGAATGGTGGAAAGAAGATATAATGGAAGTGCTTAAAGAATTTGTTACATCTGGTGGTGCCCCTAGAGACTCTGATGCTTACACCATCAATGGTCAACCTGGTGACTTTTATCCATGCTCGAGCGAAGGTTAATTATGTAATTTCCCATACACAAAAACTCAATTTTTTTATTAAGACCTTATTTGTAATGTTTGTTTATTTTTACAGATACCTTTAAGTTAAATGTCACATATGGGAGAAAGTATCTTTTACGCATGGTAAATGCAGCGATGAATGAAATCCTCTTTTTCGCCATTGCAAATCATTCGTTAACTGTTGTGGGAGCCGATGGCAGCTACACGAAACCACTAACAAAAGATTATGTAGTAATATCCCCGGGTCAAACTCTTGATTGCTTGTTAGAAGCAAACCAAGTTCCACCACAGGGTCGTTACTACATGGCTGCTAGAGCATATTCCACCGGTGTTGGCGTTTCTTTTGATAACACCACCACCACTGGAATCCTCCAATACGATAGTGGTTCCACAACCAGTCCTATACGCCCATCCTTACCATATTACAATGATACCATTGCGGCTTTTAACTTTCTCGGTCGCCTTAAGAGCTTAGGCCCATTATCATTCCCTTTGAGGGCTCACGATACACAAATATATTCCACCATTTCTATAAACACATTTCCATGTCAAAACACTTCGTGTGAGGGGCCAAATGATACACGATTGGCAGCTAGTATGAACAATATTAGCTTTGAATCTCCGCGTATTGACATACTAGAAGCTTACTACTATAACATCAATAATGAGTTTGGTACAAGATTTCCTAGTGTTCCACCACTGTATTACAATTTTACTGGTAATAATTTACCATTGATTCTACAAACGCCTAAGAGGGCTACAGAAGTGAGGGTGATAGAATATGATTCAATAGTGGAAGTCGTTTTTCAAGGGACCAACTTGGTTTCAGGGCTTGATCATCCTATGCATTTACATGGATTTAATTTTTATGTCGTCGGATGGGGATATGGTAACTTTGACAATAAAACGGACCCGTTGAACTATAACCTAGTAGACCCTCCATTCCGGAACACTGTTCTTGTTCCGATAAACGGATGGGCTACAATTAGGTTCAAAGCTTCTAACCCTGGTAAGATAGCAACAATTTGCATTTTAATATAATCACTTGTATAATAATTAACGCAAGTCTTTCTCTTATAAACTAAAAACAGGTGTATGGTTTATGCATTGTCATCTA
The DNA here is from genome assembly GCA_026074375.1 of Tanacetum coccineum. Classification (NCBI taxonomy): domain Eukaryota; kingdom Viridiplantae; phylum Streptophyta; class Magnoliopsida; order Asterales; family Asteraceae; genus Tanacetum; species Tanacetum coccineum. The sequence goes on along the minus strand of BQNB010077365.1, from coordinate 10,422 downwards.
GAACGGCACCTTACATGGGGGATGGATACAGTATTTATCGTTAAGGATGGGAATGGAACTGAAGAACGCATGCTACCACCGCCCCAACACATGATGAAATGTTAATTTTGTGTTGATTTTTATAGTTTATCCATGCTTAATTATATTAAGAAAAAGACCTACATCTTGAGATATATAGATGCTTTTGAGTATTTGATTGATTTGTGCGTCAAAAACATGTATACTTGATTGATTGAACAATAAATCACAATCCGAAATTTTTGGATATCCAAATTTCAATAATCAAAATTTCAGATATCTAAAATTGAATAATCCGAATTTATAAATAAAACTTAGAGTAAAATACATCAACCGTCCCTGTGGTTGTATCCAAAATACGTAGTTAGTCCCGATAACGAAATAAGTCAACCATCCATCCTCATTGTATTACATTTTGCATCGTCGGATGTCCTTTTAACTTTTTTTTCGTTAGCGGTCAGCCATACACCCCTCACGTGCATTTCACTTGACGACAATTTAGTCATTTTCCACCCAATTATGAGAACAAGTATAGAGACCGATGGTACTTTTATGGTTATGACCGGACATCTCACATTTTTCTTCTTTTCCTTAAACAATCTCACAAATACAACCACCCATAATCTAAACAGTTTATTCACACACACTTTGCTTCTAGCAGTGTTTATGCTGCTTAAGTGGAGATGCAATCTGTAAAACAGGCTGATGAAATAGTCCGTGAGATGGGTGACTCTCTGTTTATGATATCTGGTAGACCAAGGCTCGTGAGGGCACAAAAGGCCCAAATTGAATTGTTTGATGATCGTCCTCAGAAGCGTCAGAGAAAGATAGTGTGGCGTTGGGTGGATCCAAGCCATCCAAACTTTGAGGTGGCCAAGAATATTAAGGTAGTGTTTGATAAAGACTTAATAAGTCTTAATTGAAAATTTGGTAAATTAATTAAGTCATTAAAGGCTTGTTTGTTTTGTGCTTAAAATTAACAAATAACTTTCTAGGAAAAACCATGAGGGGGAGGGTCTCTATATTAAGTCAATGACTTAAATCATAATTTTACATATTTACCCTCCAATTTTTCACCGATAATCCCACATATGACATAACTT
>BQNB010077364.1:0-30873 GCA_026074375.1 Tanacetum coccineum | reverse complement strand
TTTTATTCATGGGTTATGCATAAATATGGATCCTCATGAATTCTTACATGTCTATCTTGTCTTTTCTAGTGTACTTGGGATGAATAGAGGCATGTTGTTGCATAATTATTGAAGACAAAGTTAATACTGTTAGATATCTCTTAGTATTGCTGGACTTAGTTTATACTGCTGGATGAAACTTTGTACAAAAGTTGATGCTGATAGGCTTAGTTAGTGCTGCTTACACGGGTTTAGTAATGAGATTGATGATTAGTATTGGGTTTCTACTTGTAACTATTCTGTTTATACTTCTAGGCAAAAGTTAGTACTGCTGGAAAAGTAGTACTGAATGGGCAAAAGTTAGTCAATACTGAGCCAAATTTAGTACATGCTTGTTCCGTTAATTACTGTTCGGGGGCATAACAGAATTTTATTAGTTAAATTATATACCGGTGAGATATTTTCTGCAACAACTTCACTTATAGGGTCTATATTTGGATAATTCTTGATCTTTATCTCTTTTATAAGTGTTACTTAAGATAAAGATTTCATACTTTATTCAGTCGGTCCAATCATACCCTTAAGCTCTCTTTATAATATCTCAATTAACTTTGCTAAACCCTCATACTCTCATCAACGAACTTAAACCCAGAACCCTTCTCATAAATCAATCACTATATGGCGGATTTGAAGTTTGTCGATCAACATAATATGGTTGCTTGTTTAGAAAAGACAGAGGAGAACGCTGAGTTTCATTAGTTAGTGGAATTCCAATTTTACATGGTTTCGATCAATTTATGCTCATCAATATAAGTCCCATATCTATGGCTTCTTACATTGAACAGTATTTGGAATACTGCCACTTCTTAAAACAAGTCAATTCGGTAAAGCAAATAATCGTTATTGTTAATGGCAACGGCTTGTAATGTTGTGTAGTCTATCAGAATCATCAGTGAGAAGTGATCTTCTCTTTAATGATGAGGATGGTATTGCTTGCCTAACAAATGATGAAATTTTTGAAAACCTTGCATTGATGGGATATGAACAGCTTTCTACAATTTTCAAAAAGGTTCATTCTCACCTCAATGGAAATTTTTGATACGTACCATTCTTTATTGTATAAGTTCAAAATGAATTGCTTGGAATGAATTTTCAACTAATTTGGCTTTAGCAGTTATAAGTTTAGCAAAGGGGGTTAATTTAAAAATTTAATTTTTCTAATTAATTTTTGTGGTATGACCAGGACTAGGAACTTGTATCTAAAGAGGTTTTTAATGTATCCATAGGTTTTTAACTCTTTTTGAATAACCAAGGCTTAAGATTTATCAGACCTTTTAATGATACTTATGGAGACACTACACACAGTAAAAAGTTTTCTCTTAAATATGGCAAGAAAAGTAAAAAAAATCAAGAAAATAGGTTACTCCACTTTTTGGGCTCTATGTTGGTGCAAACCAAAGCAACTGAGGGTAAGGTCGCAATACCCCCCCTGAACCTCTAACCCACATCCTCTACCTTCACAACCAAATGTTTTTCAGGAATCTCAATATGAATCACTTCTACTGAAAACACCTATCAAACAGTTCCCCTATGAACTTCAAACTGAGGCTCACATTGAGCACAATTACTCCCATCGCATCTACTTTTCAAAGGAAAACAAAAGAAAGACTCAAAAACATAGGAGAGCCAAACAGGTCACTGTGTTACCTCAGACAGTGTGCCTTTAGACCATGGAGCAGATAAGGCTGTCCATAAGGAGGGGGTGGCAGTGTGGAAAGGGCTATCACTACTGATGCTAGCTTAGTTGCAACACAAGACAGTGATAACATCCTTAAGACCCATCATGGCAAATGACTAATGTTGACATTCCTCTGGAATTATACAGGTGGCAGTCCAGGCGCCATAGAAAACCTATTGGGGGTGTTCTTGCTCAGATTATGTCTGAGAGAGTGCTTTATATAGCCCAATGAACCACATCTCCCAGAAGGTCAAAATCTGGAAGTGGGGGGGAAAGCATGGAACATACTTTTGAAATTGATGGACATTTCGTACCACCTACACCCATGAATTCACTCTCTAGGAGGGTTACCACCTGGAAGTGATGGAGTGTAGGATTGAAACTAAAGAATTAATGGCTTATATGTACAAAATTGTCATTAAACCATTGTGCTTGACTAGGAGAAACGAGAGAGAAGGTGCACAAGCTTATTGGAAGATTCTTTTAAAACTAAAGCAAAGTGTCAAGAAAATAGTAAAGAAAGAAGGAAGTTAAGATCTCACACCCAAGAAATGGGATATACAGGCAGGTTGAGTCTTCTAATGATGATTTGGATGAGGAAGATGCATCCAAACAGGGGAGGGAAAGTGACAAGACAAAATCAATATTCAAAGATATGGACTTTGATGTACTTGATGATGACATGGAAGATGTTGAAGGAGAGACAGTTCATACTGCTACCACTGGAGTTAGTGTTGTTAGTGCACCAATTACTATTGCTGGTGTAGCTGTTAGTACTGCTAAACCTAAAACACCTCCAATAACTGTTGCAAATGCATTTATAGATGAAGATCTTACCATTGCTCATACTTTGATAAAGATGAAGGAAGAGAAAGCTAAGGAGAAAGGAGTTGTTATTAAATATGTAGAAGGTTCTCCTAGATCTATCAGATCAATAACTACACTGCAACCTCTTCTAACTATTGATCCAAAAGACAAAGCTAAGGGTGTACTGGTTAAAGAAGAACCTGAGAAACCAGAGAAAGTAAAAAGAAGGGATCAAGGGTTAGCTCAAATTGAAAGTGATGCAGAGTTAGCTCAAAGATTACATGAGGAAGAGTTAGCAGAGTTGGACAGAGCACAAAAAGAAAGAAAAAAAGCATGAAGAAGCTACTAGTGCTGCTTTAGCTATTTGACTCATGTGTAGTTCATGTACTGTTGATGAATACTGGAGTTGCTATTCACATGATGATTGAGAAGAAATATCCCTCTACCAAAGAAATGCGTTACAAGGTTTATTAATAGAAGAATTAGAGGTTGATTATGAGAGTGAGATGGCATTTGAGCTTCTCAAATTTACAAGATCAACTTCAAAAGTAGAAGAGTGTTTGGATACATATCTCCTGATGATCAGTTGCTGATATCGCGAAACTTGATGATTACCAAGGTGAATATCAAATTTTAGGGAGCGATTGTTAGGAAATTGATGGCTTCTGAAGGTACTTTAAACTTTGTTAGTTTTGGAAGTTAATATTGCTAGTTTAAGATTTTACTATGTTGAAGTATAAGAAAATAGTCTAAGTTATTAGTACTGCTAGCTATAATAGTTTAGTTTGCTCCTCTTGTACCATTGTTAGTAGTGTAGTATGTTAGTACTGTTAGTTAATATTTAGTGCTGTTAGTCTTATATAGTTAGTACTGCTATTATGATATGGCATGAGTTAAATTAGGAATTGATTACATTATAATTATACGCGTTTTGTAAGGCCTATTAGGTTTCCTTGGTGTATAAAAGGAACCCATAAGGGCTAGATCAAGATATATCTGTTCTTTCATAGTTTTTCATAGCTTCTAAAGTTGTTACCTAACAATATACAAAGAGTGTTCGTTATTAATATATTGGAAGGCTCTATTGTATTTGGTTATATTTCTATGTGTTAAACAGTCATTTGTTGTTATTTTTCTTACGTGGTATAACTAGATTCCACATAGATTTTATTTTCACTCTAAAGTTCATTCTTAGTACTTTGGGATTTATCAAGGATTACTAACTTACATCAAGTAAGGAGTTTAAGATCTGTTCATTGGGTTCAATAATTTTAGTACTGAGAGTTACCATGAATACTATTCGGGGATAACAAAGTTTCATTATTAACTATACCATTGAGATTTTCAGCATACAACTTCGCTTATAGGGGTTATATTTGGATATATCTTGTTCTTTCTTTCCTTTTATGAAGATTTACTTCATTTACTTCAAGATAAAGATTCAACTTTATTCATTTGGTCCAATCACACCCTTAAGCTCTCTTTATAACATCTCAATTAACTTTGCCAAACCCTCATACTCTCATCAACAAACTTAAACCCAGAACCCTTCTCATAAATCAATCACTATATGGCGGATTTAAAGTTTGTCGATCAACATAATATGGTTGCTTGTTTAGAAAAGACAGAGGAGAACGCTGAGTTTCATCAGATAGTAGACTTCCTCTCTACATGTTCGATCAATTATGCTCTCACTATAAGTCCCACTATCTATGCTTCTTACATTGAATAGTTTTGGAATATTGCCACTTCCAAAACAGTCAAGTCAGTGAAGCAAATACATGCTATTGTTGATGGAAAGGTTGTGGTCATATCAGAATCATCAGTGAGAAGTGATATTCTCTTTAATGATGAGGATGGTATTGCTTGCCTAACAAATGATGAAATTTTTGAAAACCTTGCATTGATGGGATATGAACAGCTTTCTACAAAACTTACTTTTCAAAAAGGTTCATTCTCACCTCAATGGAAATTTCTGATGCATACCATCCTTCATTGTATAAGTTCAAAATCAACTGCTTGGATTGAATTTTCAACTAATTTGGCTTCAGCAGTTATATGTTTAGCAAAGGGTCAAAAAATTAATTTTTCTAAATTAATTTTTGATGGTATGTTGAGGAACTTTGATCCAAAGAAAATTTTAATGTATCCAATGTTTTTACAACTCTTCTTGAATAACCAGCTTAAAGATTTACCAGAACCTTTTAATGATACTTATGAGACACCTACACATAGTAAAAAGGTTTTCTCTAATATGGCAAGGAAAAGTAAATTTTTTTCAGGAAAAGTTACTCCACTTTTTGACTCCATGTTGGCGCAAAACTAAGTACCTGAGGGTGAAGGTTCAACAATATCCCTTGAACCCCAACCTACACCTACTACCAAATATTTCAGAACCTCAAACTGAAACACCTCTAACAGTTTCCCATGAACATCAAACTGAAGCTCACATTAAGCAAATAATCCCATCTCCATCTATATATCAAAGAAAACAAAGAAAGACTCAAAAACATAGGAGAACCAAAAAGGTCATTGAGTTACCTCAGACTCGTGTGCCTTTAGACCATGGAGCAGATGAGGCTATCCATAAGGAGGGGGTGACAGTGTGGAAAAGGGCTATCACTACTAATGACGGTTTAGTTGCAACACAAGACAATGATAACATAATCAGGACCCAGACCACATCAATGCCTAATGTTAACATTCCTTAGGGAATGGATATAGGTGGCAGTCCTAGGAGCCAAGAAACCATAGGGGTGCTCTTGCTCAGACTAGGTCTGAGAGAGTGCTTGAAAAGCCCAATGAATCACCTCTCCTAGAAGGTCACACATCTGGAAGTGGGGAGGGTAGCATGGAACATACTTTTGAATTGATGGACACTGTACCACCTACACCTCATAAGTCACCTCTCACAGGAGGTTACACATATGGAAGTGATGTAGGCAGGCTGAAACTGAAAGAATTAATGGCTATATATACAAAATTGTCAAAACAGGTGCTTTACTTGGAGAAAGAGAAGGATGTACATGCTGTGGAGATCCTCAAACTAAAGCAAAGAGTCAATAAATTAGAAAGAAAGAGGAACTCAAGCATCTCACACCCAAGAAGGAGGATATACAGGCAGGTTGAGTCTTCTAATGATGATTTAGATGAGGAGGATGCATCCAAACATGGGAGGGAAAGGGACAAGACAAAGTCAATGTTCCAAGATAGTGACTTTGATGTACTTGATAATGACATGGAAGATATTGAAGGAGAGACAGTTCATACTACTACCACTGGAGTTAGTGTTGCTCAAATTGTTGGGAATTACATTTGAGTTGATAAGACAAAACATATGAAAGATAAAGGACTTTAAAGACAAAGGAGGAATTCTTCAAATGATGGAAGATTATAGAAGATTTTCAAGAAGATAATTATAAAAGTTAGGAACATTTAGTTGTTTCCTAATACTTATCCTTTGTAAACCTAATATCTCTAGTATATAAAGAGATATAGGTCGTATAGTTTTCTGTGTATCAAGATGTAAACACCAAGAAATTGTGTATGTGTTCTAGGCATGAGTTTTATTATAGATGCCTAGGGTTTGGTTGGTTTAGCCTCAAGGATCTTTGATTCCTTGTTATAGTTTAGATAACACGTTCTACCATTGATCAGGGTAGAATTAGGGCTTGTAGTAGTCATGTATCATAGAGAAGATAATGATGAAAACCTTGTTAGAATAACATTGATTTGTTCTTTTCCGCTGCATGTTATTGTCTTTGTTATCATGATCCTAGATGAGGTCTAAACAACCTCGAGCTATAAATGATCCAAGAACTATCACGTGTTTTAGTTCTATCAGGTGGTATTAGAGCCTCATTGCTCGTGATGCCTAGGATTACAAGGTGTTGTTGGTGTCGAATCCATGAAGAAAAGAAGGTATAAGTTTTTGCTTTTGGTATTCAGGTTATATTTGATAATGTTAAGGTTTCTCCCAAACCCTAATCATTAAGCATGAAAAGGATTTAAGCTCATATGTAACGTGTGATCTAAAGGGTGTAACTAGGGTTTTACACTAACCCTAATTTGGAGCAATAATGATTCTGGATCTCAAGAAGGTCTTTAACAGATTGGTACGAATTTTTCAAAACTCTTTTAGGGTTTTTGGTCAGCCATGATTGTTTGAGGCTGTGGATATATCCCAATTGTTGGTGCATATGCTGGTTGTGGATTTAGATGTGTAATATGTTGCTTGGATAATTCGTGCATGTATGATTTTGTGCACAAGAAGGATCCAAACTGATTGATGTATTGTGACGATGGTTGCTTTATAATCACAAACCCTAATATGTGAAGAACACAAAAGAAATCAAGGTTGGAACGTTTTTGTGTTCAACTGTTCCAAAAGGCAGAAAACAAGGTTAGAATGTTTCTTTGTAAAGTGTTCTAAAAGAAAACAATGATTTGAAGCGTTTTCATTTACAATCATTCCAAAAGAAAAAGAAAGAATTTTATGGTTCGAGTATAGTTACTTGAGAAGGCTTACTGGTGGACAACGCTATTCGACTGAGGTTACTGGTTATTAAAGTAATCTTACTACATGAAAAATGAAGTCGTATTGTGCTCGAATGTGTTTATACTGCCAGGTATTTGGGTTACCACTGTTAGTTGGATGCTTGTTTATGATCGTCAAGGGGAAGCAACAGGTTGACAATATTGTGTAATGTTCATATTGGAAGCTTGTTAGTGTTGCTAACAGCTTTGGGAGGAAGGAGAATACAAATTAGTGACGGATTTGTAACTGTTTTGTGACAAATAAAAGCGTCGCTATAAGACATGGGAGAGAGGAGTACCTTAACAGTAGTAATTACATAGTACTGCTTCCTTTATAAGTTAGTACTGCTCGAATATGTTTATGCTGCTAAGGATACCCATTTATACTGCTAGCTTCTTGTACTTAGTACTGCTTGTTAAATGTTAGTACTACTCGTTAGTACTGTTAGCTTATACTTTGTACTGCTCGAGTTTAAAGTTTCCACTACCAGTTCTAGTCGATATCGAACAACACACACATGATGGATCTTGGACAAAACAGAAACACAACCTAATTTTTTTTGGTGTTTACTATTTAGATTTTGAATTTTGGTTTACATGTTCTTAAAAGATTTAAGGGATCGTTTTAAGATTATTTAAATTAATTGATTATGAAGATGGTTATTTATCATTTATTTGACGGTGAAGTGGAATTACTTAGGTACGTGTTTTATTATATCTCAAATGGCTCACAACGTTTAGAGATAACTTGTTCGTCTTAGAAACGATATGACAAAGATTTGTCAAATCTAGCAAAGGTGTGTGATCTAACTTATGGTGCTCAATGCTCACATTTTCTATCACTTTGGTTATGTCTCTCATAGAAGATGAGGATTTTTGTCAAGAGATTGCGATCTACTTATATTTCACATTTTTATTTATAAGTTTGACGTCACGTGGATAGTACAAGATATAAGACACAAGTTTGGGTTGTTCTACTTCAGCATCAAGTTTGTAATACTTAGTTTTCTTCATCAATAATCATTACAAAGAGCCTACAGAATTGAAGATTCAAGGAATGGTTAACATATGGGTTTCAGGGGAAGCTTAATGTTAAAATGTTTAACCATTTATATGCTACATCAAGGTGAAGGTTTTTACTATTGTAAGTCATTATTACTACTGCTAGTTTAAGTTTCTACTGCTCAAGTTCATTTATCTTAAGGCGCGTCATGGAGGGTAATTTGAGTTGTTGAAGGCTGGATTAGAAGTGTGATAGTGGTTCGTGGTTGTCGAAATCAAAGTTGCATACTTTTTCGTCATTATGTCGATTATGACAAAAAGGGGAGAAGAAGTCGTTACAAATTGAAGATTTACAATTGTAGATCTTGGTGGTATAGTTTATTCTTTCATTATATTAGCTTAGGAGAAGAAGCTGTGCTTATCTTGCTTTTGTCATTATCATCTAGGGACGCTAGAATTGTTAGGAATCTATTGAGATGATACAGAAAAAAAACATTATGGAAAGTATGACTGAACTTCTAAAGACACAGGAGGAATTCTTCATCAAATGTTGGAAGATTACAGAAGATTTCAAGAAGATAATTTATAAAAGTTGGAAGATTTAGTTGTTTTCTAATACTTATCCTTTGTAATACCTAACGTTGATCAGTATAAATACTGCCTGTGATCAGGTAGAATTCCAAAGAATCTCCTTGACAGGGTTTCGCAGTTGCACTAGCCGTTCTCATTACCGAAGCATCTTAAAGCAGAAAACACGGTATGAGTGAACCAGCAAGACGAGGTCTCACCAATTGAATAGAAAAATCAATTTGAAAATTAATCGACGTGTCACTTGCTAAAGTGTTTTTGTGACACATCGAGAGTGTTAATCATTTCAAAAATTCATCATCAATCGTCAATTCATTTACTGGAACAAGTTTGATTCATTTTAGAATCGCACCATCGTTTCTTTCCAGTTATCACAAGTTTGATTCATATAGAATCGCACAAGTCACCTACCAAGAGCTTGTTTGATGTTGGCTCAAGCAGGATTTCCATCTTCACTGTGATTACTTGAGTATCACTCTGATGTTCTGGCAAAATCACAAGGATAATGCGTAGGACTCTTTATATATTTCTTGTTATTCACATTGTGTGAAATAGCAAGCATAATCTTGACAAGTGTCCTAATGAGATTTATGGATGATCTCTTTTGGCTCTAGACTCAATAGTGCACTTTGGTTTTAGTGATCGGAGGCTGGAGCAGACTGCCACCTTTTCAATACCAACTAACTCAGAGTGAGAAAGTTGATAGAAATGCGTGTAATCTATGTGAGAAATGAAACATAATCTTTTGAGAGATTCTGAGTAGCTAGGAAGGGTTGTGCATTGCATCACTGGGTCCATGATGTCAGTCTTCAATGTCAGCAATCATCTTTGTGATTCTTGACAGCAGATGTATTGACCCAGTTTCTGCCTAAGTGTAAGGATGGCTTCTTTCTTTTCACCCTTTATCTTAACTTTTCTTTTTAATTCTTCAACCCCTTCAGCGCTTACCGAGACTTCATAACTGGTACCTTGTTGGGTTTGTTCCAGTACTAGCTCCATCTCAGTCGGCACTTTTCCGTGATTCTCACTTATACACCTTTTTTCATACCTAAGGACTCTACACTATCTAGTGGAATATCCCTGGGTAGATCCCCCCGGTTTTGGCTGGATCATGGGAATGAATACCTAACCTTAACCACCTTATAACTCTAATACAGTAAATTAAATGGTCAGTCTTTGGTACTTCTACATTTCTACCAACACGTAACCATTTGCTCCCCCTTTATATGTGCATCGATTAATCAAAAGAGTTTAGCACATATATGGGATAGCGTACACTTGAGATCTTTGAAAATCACATTTTTTTAATCATATATTTTAATCACATATTTTCCCCTTATAAGAAATGTCAAATCTCTTGATATTTTGGATATTAATTGATTCAAATATTCACAGTTTTGGGAAAAGGATGTCCAGTTATTAATCAAGCTGATTATTGGAACATTTTAATGCTCCCCCTCAATATTTGAGGGTACATAAGATAGCGCTAAGTATAATAATTTGAAATTTTTTGAATTTACTAAGAAATTCTTAAAAACTTTGTACTCGAGCACTCCTTATTATCACCATAAGTCTATACTACTTATTTACATATTCACAAGTATATTATATACGAGGTTTGACCTAAGATATGAGGATATCATATGATAAATCATATGGTCCTTTCCAGCAGCCGTAGGTCTCCTCTGTAAGGTCTTCCACCAAAAAAAATTCCAATTTTTGTATCAATCTTCTATCTCTGAGCTTCTTATCAATGGCATTGATCATCACACGAGCTCTTTGCTTGTCTTGTTTACTCCATTTTCTCTTAGGCAAGTAGTCCATCTCAAGCCCTGTGGCAATATCGTTGAGAGCAGTACGAACATGGTTGAGTGTGCCATCACTAAACTTATGAAGTTTATCAGTGCGCATTAGACGATTTCTGTTCATTTAATCTTCATAGATAATGCCTTGGATATTAGGATAAGCAATGTAGGGAGTCATTCTTTTGAGATCTGAATGGTATGTGTTTGGCTTTGTGAGGTTGATCTTTTTCTGGTAGCTTTCGACTCCTAGTTGTAGATCTTCCATACTTTCTTAAATGACAATTCGTCTAGTGAACATTCGTAAAGCTACATTCAGTGCATATCATTCTTCTAAATTGAGGTTGGTTAGCTTACTTGAGCAAGGATAAGTAACATATCTTCAATGTCTTGTCGACGAAGTCTTTTGAAGTCGCCTTCTCTAAACTTGTATAGCTGATCGTCTTGTCTTCGAACAATAATCTCTTCCAGATGACTATAACCAAAAAATTGCATAATCTTGAGAATGGTTACTGCAATAATCATGTGTCTAGAGTAGACGTATTTTGATGATTCCATGTTGGTAGCATATCCGTAGAATTTCTAATGTTTTGGACCCCAGTGATAAGTTCCCCAGTAAGCATGCTTGCCGTAGACAACTTTTACCAGACTCCATATTCTAGAAACCTTGTCTTCGATCTATTTTACTTGACCATAATCAGCAGCCTTCGTCTTGGTGATGGAAGTGGTGTATTTCTGACTTGAGTTCCCGCCTTTCAAATATTCGAGATCGTTGTTGATGAAGTAATCCCAAGGAATAACTTGACGACCCTGTTCATTTTAAATAAAGGTATGGGCTTGCTGAGATCATGGGGTATAGATTCCCTTCTAGATTGTGCCAATCTAACCGATCATTGGTAGCTTTAAAGACTTCTTCCAAGTGATACTCCAGTTCCACTACACTCTTGCACGTGCCTTTTATAAGATCATAAGTTGGACCGGTCAAAATCTTGAGTCAGATTATCAATTTTGAGACGGTGCATTATGAAGACAGAGAAGTCAATGGGAGTAGCCAAGAACTCATAAATAAAGATTGAGTGCCTGTAGCTTGAGCCATTTGTGTTATCCATGGTTGAGGTGGTCGGTTGTCAACAGTCTTTGTTTTGTGCATTACACGTACAAGAGTGGAGAGCATTGAGGTCTCACTAACTTTATCATATCTAGTACCTCTCGTGCAGAAGTTTCATCATCATTTCCTATGTTTAACTCTTAATGTGATTGATCTTCCAAATCATCCACTTTTTGACCATGCTCCTCTGCATGAGCAGACTTGCTTAAAGACTTTGGTTGAGATCTGGTAGCACCTTTTGAAGAACCTGTGGACTTTGACTCCTTATGTGTTAGTTCTTTTGATGACTCAGCTTCTTTGCCTGATCTCCTTCTCTTTGACCCTCGGTTTGATCCAGCGGAGGGGTCTTCATCCTTGTCTTGATCATCTCATCCTCTTTTGAGTGTGACAACATCACCATATGAGGAAATGATGTCTTTGTCAGAGTTATATGATTCAACCAACGTATTGTAGAGATTCTTCTGAATGTCTGATCTGTTTATTGATTTATTTTCCTCCATTTTGTCAATGAGAATCTTCTTTAATTCGAATTTTGATAGTGAAGCTGCTACAACGTAAGACGTCTGAGGTTGATTGGTTTATCTAACCAATACTTCAGCTCCTAGAGATTCTGTTACATATTTTTCAATCTTTGGCATGATCTTGGAGACTTGAGCTTGAACCTGCTCCTTGATTATTGCTTTCATAGTTGAGTCTACCTAATTAAAAAACTATTGATTCTTAGCTTGAGCTTCTTCTCTAAGCTTGTTTGTTTGTAGCTGAGCAGCCACATCCACTGCATCTTTCATCTTGGAAGCAAGATAAAGTCTTCATCCATAATCATTTTTTTTTTTTTTTTTTTTTCTATTTTTTTTATGTTTAACTAAAACATGGCGGAACAAGCTTCAGCAAATTGATTTGTTTGCTTGAACTTAGACATTTTAGTTTCCAAAGCGGATACCCGTTGATTAAATCGGAATACACGAAGTCAGGAATATCTGGCATGGCAATTGTTGGAATAGTTGTTGTTGTTGTGGAACTTGGTGTCTGTTGTAGAGTTTGAATGTTAGGAATAGGTGGTGGAGGAAGTGTTGTATCAGAAAAAGGTGTCTCAGCAGTGACGGAAACTGGTACATTGACAAGAGTATGAGATTGAATGTTTGGATTTAAGATTGAGTCAATACATGTGTCCGAAGAAGGGTTAATGAACTTTGACACCAAGTCTGATGAAACATAAGAACTTTGCTGTTGCACTACTGGAGGTACAACAGTTAGAGTCACATGAGTATCTTTCGTGTCTTTGTTTGCTTGAGCATCAGTCATTTTAGCGTCACTTCTTTCCAGGTTAATATTCACATCTCTATACAGATCATCCTCTTCGTCTTGTTCCTGTTCACCCTCCTTACCCTTATCATCACCCTCTTTATTTTCTTCTTCATCAGTCGCAGTTCAATAGTCTTGTGGTGTTGAACTCATCTACTGATCAAAAGATACTTACACTCTCTGATCAAAAGATACTTCTTCATCATTTTCTTTTTCTTCTTCTTCTTCTTGATCGTCTGCTTTATAAGTTGACAAGTTGGGATGAGTAAGATTATCTCCATCATTATCAGATTCAGTCTCTTCACTATCATCATTCATGTCTGACTCTTCTGCATCATCTTCATTATCTTGACTAAATGTCCAAGATTCTTCTTCACTCTCTGAGGTGTATTTGGGTACATCGGGAACCTCTAGTCTGACACCAACTCCTTCAATTATACCAGTTACCTTTTGTTGTTGCTCATCAGGAACCTTTAACTGAATGTCAACTCCATCACCTGAGCCACTTGCATAAGATATATGAAAGTCTTTCTTGCTTCTCTTGGTAGCCAGCTTAATTTGTTCAGCCTTAGTTAATGCAACCTTAGACAATACAGCTAATCCTTTGGTTTTTGGCATCATAGCACGTTGCTTCTTCTTGTCATTTTTAGCCACCATTGCTGGAGATTTGAGTCTGGAACCTTTAGAAGCAGGAGCAGTCTTGGACCTGGAAGGAGTGACAGGTTCATCCACCTTCTTCTTGTACTTTGTTTTTACTTTTGGAGGTTCTACTCCAAATGCAATAGCGTAGTACTCCTTGTAGGCTTTGGAATCTAACAATTCTTGGTTATTCAATTCATCAGGGAGGATAGCACCATATATCTGTATGTCTTGATGTTTAGAGATAACTCTTATCATGTTAAACATGGGGTCATCTCTGGCAGTGTGCTAAAACATTTTATTTCTCCTTGATATTGACTGATCCTTTGACATGAAGTAGTCTATGATGAATTTGGTGAATCGTGGATAATACATGTCATTGTTCTTCTTAGAGTTCTTGTTCTCCACTTGATATACCAGGTCTTCCCATAGTAGGTAGACATAATCAACATTCTTCTTATGATATATGCCCCAAATGATTTGAGCACGTGATAAGCGAAGACTGTCTAAACCAGTAGTTTTTTCACTTAGATACCTATTGATGATAGCAGCAAATGATCTCTAGGGTTGATGCATGTAGTTAACATTGACATCAGTTAAGATCTTTATCTCTCTAGTGTGGCCAAGATCTCTAATAAAAGAGAGAATTTCCTCTTCAAATGGAGGATCTTCAAATTTCTGACCTGGGAGTCTAGGGCAAATCTGGAGCATGTCTCTGAAGTTTTCAAGGTTAAGAGTGTGGCTTTTGTTGTTCATCTTGAAACGAAGTGATTTGAGAGTATTGATGGATGGAGACAGTAGCCCAGAACTCTTACATGTAGATTTCTGGTACATTAGCAGTGATCTGAAATGCTTTGTAGAAGGGAGTGAGTTTCAGAGCGTCTAATACCAATTGAATAGTAGGTTCATTGGATTTGAGAGTGGAGCTTAGAATAAATCTTAACCCCACACGCCCCCCACCGTAAATCCATATAATACCATAAAAAGTTCGCAAATTGCTTTGGATGATGCTCTTATGTCGCATCGTCTGACCGTTATAATAGTATACCTTGTCTTAACGATTCGGAAATTGCAATTCACCGACTAAGCTCCACTTCTCACGGAAGGTCCAATGAACCTATCTTCAAATTGGTATATTAGCGTCTCTGAAAAACTCACTCCATTCCTACCAAATCTAATCACAATCACCCGTACCTCCAGACCCCAATCCCCCCCCTCGTTAGAATTACATACAGTCACACACCACTCCCCCCACCCCCCCATACACCCCTCGTGCTCCCGCCATTCCACACCCCCCCTCCAGCTCCCTCACCGCTCCGACGTGCACCTTCGTCCCAATCTTAAGGCACGGTTTAGTATTAAAATCGCTAAAAACCATTTAGGATTAGACTCCCAGGTTGATCATAGCTGAAATTCCAACGGAGGAGCTAGTTAGCAGGATTGTCTTAGGTTGTGCTCAGAAGGACCGCAAGTAGAGCAGGCGACTAGGAGCATCATCCAAAGCAATTTGCTAAGCTTTTATGGTATTTATGATTCTGCTAAGAAAGGATCAATACATTTTATGTATAAAACCAATTTAAATATTAACTATAGCTAGAGGACCTTTAAGAAGCACGTGAGTGTTTCATGATGCGAAAATTTTCTTAAGAATTAGGCATTCAAAGACTTTTAGCACTTTTTAAGATCTATTCCTATAAATGACAACTTAGATTGACATAAATGCTTAAGGTATTTAGGAAACTTGTTAGATCATTTAGGAATCATGTTCATTCTAACTAGTTAGAGAATTTTGATACCTTAAGCCTTATTTTAGTTATCCTTGTTTTACCTTGCAGTTAAGCCAGTTTAACTTGATTAGAGTGCAGAATTTATAACAACCTGAGTTTCAGGTCAACGTCTATCCTTAGCTAAGATAGTTATTTTTAATTACGTAAATAATTATAGTCGTTATGCTATATGTGGTTGATGAGAATTTCCATTTATTGGTGAATTTCATTCAGTGATTTAGTTTCTATTTGTATTTAGTGTTTAAGAAGGTTATGAAATTTATTCTTATGCTCCGAGAGCGTAAATATGTCATTTTTGTATTTTACGTTGTTTCCCCGAGTTTTTGTAAAAACTGTGTTTAAAGGTCGTGTTTTATGAAGTTTAACGTTTTAATGAAGGTTTTAAACTATATTTAGTAGGACGGATT
This sequence comes from Tanacetum coccineum, assembly GCA_026074375.1. Taxonomy (NCBI): domain Eukaryota; kingdom Viridiplantae; phylum Streptophyta; class Magnoliopsida; order Asterales; family Asteraceae; genus Tanacetum; species Tanacetum coccineum. The sequence goes on along the minus strand of BQNB010077364.1, from coordinate 15,178 downwards.
TAAAATAGTCACTAATGTGATGTTACCCGTGTTTGGAATCATCTTTTTTCGTCTCTCAAGCTCACCAACCCACCACCTCTCAATCGGCTAAGTAACAGAAAAATAACCATTTTGTATTAACTTTGCAAGGACAAATGAGAAGGAGGGACCTAAATTGCCAATTAGTCAAACTCCCATTTAACACTTTACAAAAATTTTCAATCTCTTGTTCTCTCCCTCTCCTCCTTGCCGTTCGAACACCCAACACCAACAATAATTTCATCATCAAAAATTATTTACTTGCATGCATTATAATCCAATTACACCATATTAATCCTTGTTTAATCCTCTACAAATCCCACTAAGAAAACCTTACATGCAATGAGTATTTTGAAAGTTGGGTTTTTGGTCAATTTCTCTTGATTTGGTGTATAAGGAAGTGTTTCTAGGTGGTAGATTAGTGTTATATTGAAGTGGTTTGGTTTGAAAAGTTTGTTTGGTTGGTCTTTGTGGTTCGTCCGATCTTAAGGTCAAAGGGGAAGCCATAGTCAAGCTTTGTTCTAGCTTTGTGAGCACTTGTTTATGTTTCTTGTTTGATTAATTAGATGATTATTGCATATATGTAATTGTAGCTAGATGATTCAAGTGCAAAATCGATTTGAAAGTGTTACAAGTATGAACACATGTTTGATAGTTTTAGTACATGTTTTTAGGCTAGTTAAGCATGTTGGAATAATTGGAATTTGACAAAAATGAGTTTTTGTATGACTTTGTGTTGACTTTTGTTGACCAGAAAGTTTGACTTAGTCATAGCATGTCGAGAAATTCTTTAAATCTAAATTATGCTTATTAATATGATAAAGGATGTTCTAAGGTCCGTTTTGATATAAGGTGGGCCTTGTAACTCCTAAAAACGAAGATTTTACGGCCAAGTCAAGTTTGGGGTAAAAAGTCAACTACGAAGTTTGACTTTTGAAAGTCAAACTTGCGTATACTTTTGAATATAGTTTATAACAAGTAAAGGGTTCGTAATGTTAGTTAAATTAAGATGAAATGCTAAGTTTAGATTATATTATCCTTACTTTCGGCAAACTTTCTAAAAATGAAAACTTTGGAAGAAACGTTGTAATAATTGATGAATATGTCAAGCGAAATGTTTTGCGTCGCACTTGGAGATTTTAGTATATGATTATATATACGTAATAGTAATACATATATATACATTATATGATTTAATATACTATTAGTCACATACCGCCATATATGTATTATATAGGTCGCGGTTGAGACGTGAAGCTTATTATGCTTGTTGATTGATTGATTTGGATCTTTTGCTTAAGGTGAGTTCATAGTCTCGCTTTTGAACTATTTTAAATGTTTTAAACCCACAAGGGGGATACGTGTTTGTTTTATAAAATCGAACACATATGATTTATGATATGCTAGACCTGATATGATATTGTTTCTGCATAAGTTTCTATTGTCGAAGTCCCTTAATTTATGAACCGTCAATCGCCTATAATGGGTGAACGCTAATGCATTAAATAAATCTATTAGGTTTGACAGCCCTGTCTGGGGTTTGAATCCTTGTGAACACCCTGTCAAACGGACATTTTGTTATTAGAAATATAGAAGGTATATGACAATAATACCTAGTTTGGGGCACTTAAACATATGAAATGCCATATGTATTGTTAACGTTCGGTGTCATGAGCTTAATGCGTGAAAGAAAAGAAGTTGCTATACATTGCATTTGTTGCTTTGTTTTCCCGAGAACTAATTATGTGTTCAAAGATCTTTACTTACTGATTACTTTAAACTCTATGAATTTCACTCAACTTTGTTGTTGACGTTTTAAACATGTTTTATCCCAGGTAATCAAGGCTGAAGGCAACGATGGCGTGGAGGTGTCATGCGTGTATGGTGATTGAATTAAAGGAAAGGCTACTTGTGTGTTCCGGTCTTTCAAAAACAATGTCTTGTGTTATGTTTAAAACAATGTCTTTTATTTGAACAATTGTCTTTCAAATACTGTATGGTTGGGGTTACGATTCTGTGGGGACCTAACGCATTTTAACTCTGAATAATTATGGAACACGTGTGGTTTAAACGTCTTATTTAGGTCGTTTTCTATATTCGTGGTAAAGGATGCTATTTAGTAACATCAAATTGCTAATTTTCGCTGCGCAATCCGATGCCCCTCGGGGCGGGTGTTACAGATTGGTATCAAGAGCTTCAGTTATAGAGAACTAGGTTGTTTTCAAAACTCGGATTGTAATTATTTTAGATGTCAAAGTAATATCAAGAGTCTAAGGGTATAAAGAAATGGGTCGAGTCTTTTTGGAAAACCTAAACTATAACGCTTCTACACGCACGCCAAGACTCCTCGTTGCCATTGGTTACATGTAAGTTACATTTATAAGTTGTTACGTGTAAGTATATTTATGTACATATGGTATGTATAATTGGTTAAATAATTTACCCGTATTTAACTATGCATTGTGATTGGATAAATTTATGCCATGCATAAAGCGTTATGTATTGGTACGTTTATGCATGTGTTGTATGCATAGAATGTCATGTGATTATATGATAACTATCATTATATATATTTGAAATGTAATTAAGATATATTCGGATTGAAAAAGAGTCGCGAATTGTAAATTTTGTTTGTTGCGCTTTGATGCGAACCGTTATTTTGATAATAGTGTTCCAACGATAATATGAAGTGATACGCTATTAAGTAAGTATTATATGATATTTTCTAGATTATCATGGCAAACGTGAATCATGATGATGAGGTGCTCGTTGTTGAGCCGAATCAACACAACGATGTTCCTGTTGTTATCGAGCCTGTCTTAGAAGATGAAGACGAGGACCCGGAGGAAGAAGAATTTGTGGAGGAAAAAGAAGATCCTCAAGAAGAAGAAGATGACATGGAAGTCGACATTGAGGAAGATGAAAATAAGCGTGAGTTGACATGTCCTTATGAAGAGACGGATTCCCTTAATCCTCCGTCGCCTGCTTCTGAGTCTGAACCTGATAATGAGATTGAGGTTGAGAATCCGATTGAGCATGAGGATGAGACTATTCCTGTTAGTGTCTATGAGGTAGGTGAATCGTCTACTGCCGCTATTCCTCGAGAGGATAGTGATAGATTACTACTTGGCTTCATGAGATGGGACATTGACTCTCTTTTTGGTCAAATGGTCAATTTTTCGAGACGATTATGTGGTCGCGAGACGGCGCATGCATTGGTCGAGAAGAAAAGTGAGGAAAAGGATAAGTTTTATGGCAAGTTAATTTTGGACTTGGGTAATGAAGTGCGTTCTAGTGTGGATCAAGGAACGACTGCAATGGAAAGGTTGGTTGAGAAGCTCGGTAATGTTAAAGAGAAAGCTGAGTGTAAGAAATTAAAGATGGAACTTAAAGAAGCGAAGTTGAGCAACACATTCCTTCATATACAGAATGAACGAGTTGAGAGAGATCTCTATTGGACTAGAGTTCGAGTTGATGAGTTCTATCAAGAGATGATTCGTAAGAGATTTGTGTTTGAAGAAAGACCGAATGAAGCTATTGATGTTCCGATCAAAGATGTGAAGAGTTCATCGCCGAAAGAGTCGTGAAGAGAAATCATCTTAGTAGTCTAGTTTCCTTTGTAGTTTCTTTTGTTGTGTAATCACTAAACTGAATCCTTAGTTAGTAAAACTAGTACTATTGGTTGTAATGATTTGTATCATTTTATGAAACAATGCAACTATGTATTAACTCTCTTGTGATGAAAAATGAATGACTATCTTTTGATTACTACTTGATATGGATGTGATTGGTTTGTCATTGTACCATGTTATGAATATATCATGTTATGAATGCTTATCAGATTGTTTTCTGTGTGATGTAACAGAATCGTGCCTCCAAAGTCTGCACCTATAACTCAAGTTGCTATGCGAAGAATGATTAAGGAAATTGATGATGCCGCTATTACTATTGAGCGGGAAAGGCAAGCGAAGGTCAAGAACGATGCTAGTGGATCTGGGCCAGTAAGAGGTCAAAACACCGCACCTGCTGTTCGTGAGTGCACTTTTGCTGGGTTTATGAAGTGCAATCCTACTGTCTTTCGTGGGATTGAAGGAGCTATTGAATTACAAAGATGGTTTGAGAAAACTGAGAGTGTTTTTGGAATCAGTGAATGTGCAGAGGGTAAGAAGGTAAGGTTTGTTGCTGCTACATTGGAAGGTCCGGCTTTAACTTGGTGGAATTCTAAGGTTGTAACATTAGGTTTGGAGAATGTAAACCAAATGCCTTGGACTGAAATGAAGCAATTGATGACTGCTGAGTTTTGCCCGATAAAAGAAATCCAACATCTGGAGAATGAGTTGTGAAACTTAAAGGTTAAAGAGTATGACATTGTTGCCTATACTCAAAGGTTCAATGAGCTTGCATTGATGTGTCCAAGAATGGTTGAACCAGAAAGAGTGAAGGTTGATGCTTATATCCAAGGGTTAATGGATAACATCAAGGGTGAAGTGACATCGTTTAAGCCTGCAAATTTGAGTGCAGCTGTACGTATGGCTCACAAGTTGATGGAGCAGAAGTCGCAAGCTAGAAATGAAAGAATTCTGGAAGGAAAGAAGCGAAAGTGGGAGAATCACCAAGATGGAAATAGTAGTGGTATGGGCAATCAAAAGGATAACTCACGTCAAACTTTGCAGAATAACCAAAAGCAAGGTAACGCGCGAGCCATGGTTACCGCTCCTACTAACTTCCTTTGTGTGACCATTGTTTTACTCGTCATGTTGGTCCGTGTATGATCAAATGTCACAAGTGTGGAAAGGTTAGACATAAGTCGCGGTATTATAAGGAGAAGAATGTTGCTACTGGTGCTAACGCTCAGCCCATCCTGACTTGTTATGATTGTGGTAAGAAAGGTCATACTAGGAACCGATATTCGAAGAAGGTTAAGCAAGAAGAAGTTGGAGAAGTTCATGCTCGAGCTTATGTTATTAAGGATACTAAGCCGAAGGGTCTGAATGTGGTTACTGGTACGTTTCTGCTAAATAACTGCTATGCTTCTGTTTTATTTATTTGGGTTCTGTAGGAGTTTTTGTGACACTAGATTTAGTTCATTCTCAATATCAACTGATTAAAATAGGGATAGTTATGAAGTAGAGTTAGCTGACGGAAGGATAGTTAGTACGAACACTGTTTTGAAAGGTTGCACTTTGAGTTTAGTGAACCATATTTTTGAAATCGATCTTATGCCGATTGAGCTTGGTACGTTTGACGTCATCATCGGTATGGATTAGCTCGTTAAGCATGATGCCATTATCGTCTATGGCGAGAAAGTTGTTCGTATACCGTATGAGAATAAGACATTAATAGTTGAAGGTGACAAAGATGGATCTCAATTGAAGGTTATTTCGTGTATTAAGTCCAGTAAGTACGTTAAGCAAGGTTGTCATTTGTTTTTGGCACATGTTACGAAGAAGAAGTCAAAGGAGAAACGATTAGAAGATGTACCTATAATTCGTGATTTTCCTGAGTTGTTTCCTGAGGAGTTACCAGGGATTGCCACGCCGAGGCAGTTGAGTTTTGAATCATCTAGTGCCGAGAGCCGCACATGTTGGCACGTGCAACCCCATATAGATTGGCATCGTCTAAAGATGAAGGAGTTGTCGGTAGAATTGCAAGGAGTTGTTGGAGGAAAGGATTTATTATCCAAGTTGTCACCGTGTCGGAGCACGTTCTGTTTGTGAAGAAGGAAAGATGGATCTTTTAGGTTGTACTATAGTTTTATGCGAGTTGAACAAGTTGACTATCAAGAATCGTTATCCTCTTCTGAGAATTGATGATTTATTTGATCAGCTGCAAGGTTCTAGCGTGTATTCTAAGATCGATCTGCGATCAGGATATCACCAGTTAGCTTTAAGAGAAAGTCGTTCCGATTACTGCATTTGAACTCGGTATGGTCACTTTGAGTTCCAAGTAATGTCGTTTGGATTGACTAATGCGCCAGCTGTGTTTATGGACTTGATGAACCGAGTATGCAAGCCATATCTTGATAAGTTTGTCATAGTGTTCATCGATGATATTTTGGTTTATTTTAAGAACGATGAAGAGCATGAGAAGCATTTAAGGATTATTCTAGAGCTGCTTAAGGAAGAGAAGTTGTAGGCCAAGTTTTCAAATTGTATTTTTGGTTAGATTCATGTACGATTTCTGGGTATTGTGATCGATCGTAGTTGGTGTTCAGGTTGATCCTGCAAAGATACGGCCATTAAGAGTTGGGCTGCACCAACGACGCCGACGGAGGAGAGACAATTTCTTGGATTGGCGGGCTATTATCGAACGTTTATTGAAGGATTTTCTTTGATTTCTAAGCCACTGACTAAGTTGACTCAGAAAAATAAGAAGTACGAATAGGGAAGTGAAAAAGAAGAAGCTTTTCAAACGTTGAAGCAGAAGTTGTGTAATGCACCTATCTTAGCGTTGCTTGAGGGAACGAAAGATTTTGTGGTGTATTGTGACGCATCTCTTAAGGGTTATGGAGCCGTGTTGATGCAAAGAGAAAAGGTGATAGCGTATGCTTCTAGACAATTGAAGGTCTATGAAGAAAATTACACTACTCACGATTTGGAGTTAGGAGCCATTATTTTCGCTCTTAGATTGTGGAGACATTATTTGTATGGGACGAAATGTGTGGTTTTTACTGACCACAAGAGCCTACAATATATCCTAAATCAGAAAGAGTCGAACTTGAGACAACAAAGGTGGATTGAGTTGCTGACTGATTATGATTGTGAGATACGGTATCATCCTGGAAAAGGGAATGTTGTAGCTGACGCCTAAAGTCATAAGGAAAGGGATAAGCCATTACGTGTTCGAGCTTTAATGATGACTGTTCACAACAATTTACATAAGCAGATTCGTGAAGCTCAGAAGGAAACGAAGAAGAGAAAGAATGTAAGGGCAGAAAATTTAGGAAGGTTGATTAAACCAATATTTGAGTTTCTACCCGATGGAACACGTTGTTTTGGGGATCGTGTTTGGTTACCGCGATACGGTGAATTAAGGGATTTGGTTATGTATGAGTCGCATAAGTCCAAGTATTCTATTCATCTGGGATCGGATAAGATGTATCAAGATTTAAAGTTGTTGTATTGGTGGCCAAATATGAAAGCTGATATCGCTACATATGTTATTAAGTGTTTAACTTGTGTAAAAGTTAAAGCTGAGCATCAGAAACCGTCTAGGTTGCTGCAACAACTTGAGATTCCTGTTTGGAAGTGGGAAACATTACTATGGATTTGTGTAGCGACCTGCCGAGAATGCAAGTGGGTATGATACAGATTTAGCCGTTGTGTCGACCGACTTGACCAAGTTAGCTTATTTGCTATGAGAAAACGGATAGTATGGAGAAACTCACGCGACTGTATTTGAAGGAAATAGTGTGTAGACATGGTGTACCTATTTCGATTATTTCGTATCAAGATAGCCATTTTACGTCTAATTTCTGGAGATCGCTTCAGGAAGCATTGGGGACTAATTTGGATATGGGTACTGCTTACCACCCTCAAATAGATGGTCAGAGTGAGATGACAATACAAACGCTAGAAGATATGTTGCGTACCTGCGTGATTGACTTCGGAAGTAGTTTGGATCGCCATCTACCCTTGGTCGAGTTTTTATATAATAATAGTTATCATGCAAGTATTAAGGCTGCACCATACGAAGCTTTGTACGGAAGAAAGTGTAGATCACCTATATGTTAGAGTGAGGTTGGGGACAACCAACTCACAAGTCCAGAGTTGATCCGTGATACGACTGAGAAGATTGTCCAGATTAAGAATCGTTTGTTAGCTGCTCGTAGTCGCCAGAAGAGTTATGCAGATAAGAGACTTAAGCCGTTGGAGTTTGAAGTTGGTGATATGGTATTACTTAAGGTATCGCCATGGAAGGGCGCTGTGCGTTTCGGAAAGCGCGGAAAGTTAAGTCCACGTTATATCGGTCCATTTAAGGTTTTGGCTAGAATTGGTCATGTGGCTTATACATTGGAGTTGCCTGAAGAGTTGAAGGGGATTCATAGTACTTTTCATGTTTCGAATCTCAAAAAGTGTTTAGCGGAAGGTGAAGTTGTTGTTCCGTTGGAAGAGATCCAACTTGATGATAAGTTGCATATGATTGAGGAACCGGTAGAGATTGTTGATAAAGAGGTTAAGCGACTTAAGCAGAGTCGGATACCTATAGTTAAAGTTCGTTGGAATTCGCAAAGAGGTCCAGAATTTACTTGGGAACGTGAGGATCAGATTAAGAAGAAGTACCCTCATCTCTTTACAAGTAAGAACGAAGCGGAAAGAGTGGATGAGACGAGCTGAGTGCCGGGACGTCACTCCCTAAAGGTGGGGAGAATGTAACAACCCGAGTTTCAGGTCAACGTCTATCCTTAGCTAAGATAGTTATTTTTAATTACGTAAATAATTATAGTCGTTATGCTATATGTGGTTGATTAAAATTTCCATTTATTGGTGAATTTCATTCCGTGATTTAGTTTCTATTTGTTTTTAGCATTTAAGAAAGTCAGAAAATATATTTTATTGCTCCGAGAGTGTAAATATGTTAATTTTGTATTTTACGTCGTTTCCCTGAGTTTTTGTAAAAACCATGTCTAAAGGTCGTGTTTTACAAGTTTTAACATTTATTTAAAGGTTTTAAACTATATTTAGTGGGACGGAATGAATTTTATAAAATATGGTGACCCGTATTTTTGGCTAGTTAAGTGTGACTAAAAATAACCATTTTGTATTAACTTTGCAAGGACTTGTGAAATGAGGGGTTAAAGTTGCCAAATGCTCAAAGTCTATTTCTATAAATACAAGCACATATCATACATTTCATTTCTTTTCAAAATTTTCATATCTCTTGTCTCTCCCTCCTCCTTGCCGTTCGAAACCCACACACACACATAATCTTGCCATCAAAAATTTGTTACTTACATGCATTTAAATCCGATTATACCATTTTAATCCTTGTTCAATCCTCTACAAATCCTACTAAAGAAACCTCACACGCAATGAGTATTTAAGAAGTTGGGTTTTTGGTTAATTTCTAGTGATTTGGTGTATAAGGAAGTGTTTAGGGGTGATAGATTGTTGTTATATTGAATTGGTTTGATTTGAAAAGGTTGTTTGGTTGGTCTTTGTGGTTCGTTCGATTATAAGCAACAAAGGGAAACCAAAGTTGATGTTTCTTATAGCTTTGTGAGTGTTTACTTGTCATTATTTGTTGATTTATTAGATGGTTATTGCATATATGTAATTGTAGCTAGATGATTCAAGTGCAAAATCAATTTGAAAGTGTTACAAGTATGAACACATGTTTGATAGTCTTGGTACATGTTTTTAGGCTAGTTAAGCATGTTGGAATAATTAGAATTTGACAAAAATGAGTTTTTGTATGACTTTGTGTTGACTTTTGTTGACAGAAATTTGACTTTAGTCTATCGTGTCGTGAAATCTTTAAATTGAAAATTGGTTTTGTGCAATATGTTAAGGAGTTCCAAGGTCCGTTTTGATATAAGGTGGGCCTTGTAACTCCTAAAAATAAAGATTTTACGGCCAAGTCAAGTTTGGGTCATTTTGGGGTAAAAAGTCAACTACGAAGTTTGACTTCTGAAAGTCAAACTTACGTATACTTTTGAATATAATTTATAACAAGTAAAGGGTTCGGATGTTAGTTAAATTAGATGAATGTAAGTTTGATTTATTATCTTACTTTCTGGCAAAACTTTCTAATAAATGGGAAAACTTTATTGAAAAAACGTTGTGATATTGTTAAGTAAGTCAAAGCAAAATGTTTTGCGTCGCACTTGGAGATTCTAGTATATGATTATGTATACGTAGTAGTGGTATATATATATATATATATATATATATATATATATATATATATATATATATGTTGTGTGTGTGTGTGTGTGTGTGTGGTTGTTGTGTGTGTGTGTGTGTGTGTGTGTGTGTGTGTGTGTGTGTGTGTGTGTGTGTGTGTGCAAGTATGCAATATATGATATTGTTATTCTAGTAGTCAATATCGCCATTTATGTATTATATGGTCGTGGTTGAGACGTGAAGCTTATTGTGTTGTTGATTATGATTTGGATCTTTTGCTTAAGGTGAGTTCATAGCCTCGCTTTTGAACTATTTTAAATGTTTTAAACCCGCGAGGGGGATACATGTTTGTTTTATAAATCGAACACATATGATTTATGGTATGCTAGACCCGATATGAGATTGTTTCCGCATAAGTTGCTATTGTCGAAGTCCCTTAATTCATGAATCGTCAATCGCCTATAATGGGTGAACGCTAATGCATTAAATAGATCTATTGGGTTTGACAGCCTGTCGGGTTTGAATCCTTGTGAACACCCTGTCAAACGGACATTTTGTTATTAGAAATATAGAAGGTATATGACAATAATACCTAGTTTGGGGCACTTAAACATATGAAATGCCATATGTACTGTTAACGTTCGGTGTCATGAGCTTAATGCGTGAAAGAAAATAAGTTGCTATACATTGCATTCGTTGCTTTGTTTTCCCGAGAACTAATTATGTGTTCAAAGATGATTGTTATTAATTATTTTAAACTCTATGAATTTTAATCAACTTTGTTGTTGACGTTTTAAACATGTTTTATCCCAGGCAACCAAGGATGAATGCAACGATGGCTTGGAGGTGTCGTGCGTGTGATGGATTTATGGAAAGACTACTTGTGTGTTCCGGTCTTTCAAAAACAATGTCTTAAGTTGTATTTAAAACAATGTCTTTTATTTGAACAATTGTCTTTTCAAATGTTGTACTAGACTGTGGTTGCGATTTTGTGGGGACCTAAACGCATTTTTACTCTGATTAATAATGGAACACATGTTTGTTAAAATGTCTCATTTCGTTTTCTATTATCTTGGTGAATGTTGCTATTTAGTAACATCCAAATTGCTAATTTCGCTGCGCAATCCAATGTACGTTGGGTGGGGTGTTATAGAATGGTATCAAGAGCCTAAGGTTATAGAGAACTAGGTCGAGTCTTTTTGAAAACCTAAACTGTAATGCTTTTACACGCACGTCGAGACTCCTCGTTGTCATTGGTTACCTATAGAAATAAAAGGGTAAATTTATTTGATTATTATGTATAGGTATATTTACGTATGTGTTATATGTATAATTGGTTAAGCATGGATACATTTATGCATGTGTTGGATGCATAAATTGTTATGTATTGGTGCATTTATGCATGTGTTGTATGCATAGAATGTCATGTGATTATATGATAACCCTCGTTATATATGTTTGAAATATAATTGAGGTATACGCGAAACGAGAATGTCACGAATTGTGAATTTTTGTTGTTACGCTTTGATGCGAACCGTTATTTTGATAATAGTGTTTCAATGATAATAAGAAGTGATACGCTATTAAATAAGTATTGTATGATATTCTCTAGATTATCATGGTGAACGTAATTCCTCCTGATCACGTTGGTGATGTACTTGTTGTTGATCTGAATCAACACGATGATGTTCCTGTTGTTCCCGAGCCTGTCATAGTGGATGAAGACGAGGACCCGAAAGAAGACAAATTTGAGGAAGAAGAAGATCCTCAAGAAGAAGAAGATGATATGGAAGTCGACATTGAGGAAGATGAGAATGAGCCTGAATTGACGTATCCTTATGAAGAGACGGATTCTCTTAATCCTCCGCCGCCTGTTTATGAGCGGGATTGTTTAATGACCATCACTTTACTAAATATCACGGCTAACAATCTCCCCCTAAGGGGTGGTCATTCAATTGTGGATCCTTCTTGTGACATCTTGAGTCTTGGAGCCTTGTATTCTTGGGAATTCCTTTTGAATATCCATATTCATGCTTGTATGCTTGAGCTTGATCTTTACTTGAAATAACTTTGACAAAAATACCTGAATACGTGTCTTTTGGCTTTGATTTTTTCTTGACTAAACTGAGAATCTCTAAATCTTTTATCCTTGAATCTTTATGCCGCCTACGATCTTGTGTCCACCCTCATGCTCAATCTGAAAGCTTGCAAAACCATCTTCCTCAATCATATCTTTTACCGATGATTACTATGTACACAAAATGTTTTTATGAGGAAGTGCGTGTTCATCAGAGATTTGCGGAAGACTTTGATAGATTGAGCTTTCATCATGATTAATCTTTTGGATTGAGCATGAGGTCCTTAATCTTGACTCCTCATGGACTAGAAAGCTCAACGCGTCAGGAAAACCTGCAAGAATAGGTTAGAGATAAACATATATGGACGAAAGTGTCCTGTTTTCACTCGGTCGATATGATTGCAATAACCACGTACCCCCGTTAATCAGTAGAAATATCTTCGCTGTGATCAGGTAGAATTCAAAAGAAACTCCTTGACAGGGTTTCGCAAGCTTCACTAGCCTTCTTCAGTTACCGGAGCTTCTCAAAGCATACAACACATAAGAGTGAATCAGATATTTACTATCTTTTCGATTTGAGTCGTCAATTCATTTTACAGGAAACAATTTGAGTTCATATATAATCAAACCATCTCGTTTCTTTCCAGTTGAACACCAGTTTGATTCATATTAGAATCACGTAAGTCACCTACCAGAGCTTGATAGATGTTGGCTGCAGGAATGGAATTTCCTCTTCACTGTGAATAGCAAAAGAGTATCACTCAAATGTTCTGGCAATTATCACAAGGATAATGCCGTAGACTTTTAAATGATACCAATGATTGTTAATGTATGTACAGTACATTTTGTATATTGAATTTGTGTCCCTAGGAGATTTTTGATGATCTCGATGGCTTCTAGAACTCTATAAGTGCATCGGAACAATTTGGAACACAATTAGAAACAAAATAATAAATATGGATAATGCAACCATATAACAACCAATATCATTTAGTTTATTTGGTAAATCGAAGCTGAGCGGACCGCCACCTTTTGTCAATAACAACGTCTCTTAATGATAAGCGATAGGAAATGTGTTGAACTTCCCGTGAGAAAATGAACAGAAATCTTTTGAGAGATTCTGAAGTCCTAAGGAAGTGTGCATTGCATCACTGGGTCCATGATGACTTAGTCTTCATATCAGAATCATCTTTGTGATTACCTGATAGATATGCATTGGACCCGGTTTTCTGCCTAAAGGTTGTATGGAAGCTTCTTTCTTTTCACGCCTTTATCCTTAACAATTCCTTTTTCATTCTTCAACACCCTTCAATGTTAAACCAACGGAGCGTCCTCATTATCACCTTGTTGGGTTTGTTTCTTGTTAATATACTCATGCCCTTGGATAACATTTTTTCCCAATCTCACTTACATCCTTTTTCAATCATACCTAGGAGTTCTACTCTATCTAGAGAAAGTTCCTGGGTAGATCCCTTCGGTTCTGGCTGGATCAGTGGAATGAATATACCTTAACCTAACTGCTATAACTTCCTAAAGAAATAACAGTTGACGAGCATCTTTGAGATATTGCCATGAAGATCCATAAAACCATTTGATGAAAAATCAATCAACGTGTCTGAGAAATCATTTGAGACACATTGAGTATTTCCAGAGTTACCAAAAAGCTCCCCCTACACATATGCACCATTTTATGAAAGAGTTTAGCACATGCGAGGTTTAGGAACGCACTTATAGATTGAAGATCGTATCCGTTATTAATCCGTATTGATCACATTTTAATCACTATTCTCCCCCTCAAAAATTGCATATGTGTTTACAATTTTTGACAATTAGTGAATTAAAAACAAGTTAATGTCCAGAATTCACATGAGCCTAACAAAGTATGGAGAGAACAGGAGTGCATGCTGAATGAATCATATAATTCTATATACTCCCCCTCATTATAGAATAATATTGAAAACTGGAGTGGGATATTGTTGAGCACGACAATTTTGAAATAATTTGAAATTTTCTTTTTGAGAATGTCTTTGAAAAATTGTCTCTATAGGAAAATATGTGAGATATATCTGATTTACCATCATTTTCCTTAAAAACTTCTCTTGAGCATTCAAAACTTTGAATGTTTATATGACATTGCTCAAGACCGAGAAGATATGAGCTTCCCGTTGTTTAGGATAAATGTACATAAATGAACATTTTCCTTTCTTATGGAGAGCGAGTCCTTAAAGGCCTGACATTTACTTAGAAGTCTTAAGAGAAAAAAATGAAAGTGACAGTTTGAAAACATTTGAAACTCCTCGCTCGAAAACATCATTTAGTCACCCTGTGTTAAGCATTTAAAACTCTCGCTCGAACTTCATTTATTTACCCGTGTTAATATTAATCAACATTTCTAGGTGCGCAAATGTTATTGATTGTCGAGAACATGTCGGAGAAGATTTTTTTTTTGATTTTGTATTTTACTTTTATAGGTTTTATATTTTTATATTTTCATTTTCTAATATGATATATACAAAGAATTACTGTGATTTTGCAAGACGATCAAGTTCCTGAGGAGATAAACTGCGCATACCAAGGCGACGAACCAAATAGTTGAATCGATCTACTGGAAGGGCTTTGGTGAAGAGGTCGGCCAGTTGGTAATCCGTCTTGACAAAATACAGTTCAATCGTACCCTTTTCCACGTGTTCCTTTATGAAATGGTAGCGGACAACGATGTGTTTTGTTCTCGAGTGTTGGACCAGGTTGCAGGATATGGCTATGGCTTATTTCGAATCATAATAGATTGGAATCTTGTTGAAGTGAAAGCCATAATCCGTTAACTATGTTCGCATCCAAAGGACTTGGGCACAGCAAGCGGATAGAGACACATATTCTGCTTTCGCAGTTGACAGCGCCGTACAGTCTTGTTTCTTTGAGGACCAGCTAACCAGCTTTTCGCCTAAGAATTGAGCTCCACCAGAAGTACTCTTGAAGGTGTCTTTACATCCCGCATAATCAGCATCTGAAAATCCGGTTAGTTCAAAACCAGAATCCTTCGTATACCAGAGACCCATATTAACGGTTCCTCGAAGATAACGAAAGATCCTTTTAACCTCCTTGAGGTGCTTCTCAGTTGGCTTAGCCTGATACCGAGCACATAAACAAGTAGGATGTCAAACGTACATGTCTTCTTTTAGCGTACCATGCAAGAATGCAGTTTTCACATCCATTTGAAACACAGTGAACGATTTGTGTG
>BQNB010077363.1:0-30874 GCA_026074375.1 Tanacetum coccineum | reverse complement strand
CTTCTGACATGAAGGAGATTTTGCTTCAACGCATGCTTGAGGAGAATTATGACAAGGGCCACAAGGATTACCGGATGGCCTATGAAGCATTACAAAAATCTAGTATTCATGATGAAAGAGAGTAATTTGATGCTGACAAGGCTGAGGAGTGTAAAAATATAAAGAGTAAGCAAGATTCATCGAGAACCCCACCTGAGTCACCTCCTCCTCCACCACCGTCTAGTACATCAGGGTCTTTCAGTACAGCTAGAGCCTCTGATTCTGCTCAAGATCCTCTACCACCACCATAGTCTCCAACAACTAATCCAGATGATCAGTCTACAACTGTATACATAGCCTGGACAACAACCACCTCCAGATTCGATCCCTCTGCCTCATCTATTCCCAAAGACATATTTATGCATGAAGAGTCAGAATTTGAAGGTCATGATATGGTGTCTGATGATGAAGATATCGGCAGTAGGCACGTTCCCAAAGTTAATTTGAATCAGGATTGGTTTAAGCCTCTTTCTGAAGATGAAATACTTGCGACTCCTGAACCTGTTTGGTCTATTCCCTCATCAAGTCTTCCTGTCCCCATCCACAACTAGGCATCTGCGTTAGCCTCCAACTACGTACCTCTACCGGAGAACTCTCTGCTTTCACAGACCGATGATATTGGAGTGTTTATTGATTGGTTTTGCAAGAAGCAAGGAATCACAGAGCTCACACTGAAACACTTGGAAGGTTTTGCATATGAAGTTGTCAAAGCCTTCCATCCTGACGTGATTCATCTCCAATTTCAGAAGGAGGAATGTCATAAGCTTCTGACCAATCAAGTAGACGACAGACTTCTCAGGTATAACGTCAGCAGACCACTCCTATTGGGTGGTCCTCCAGGTCAAGTCATGATTCAGACAGAGTTCTTCTTCAATAGAGATTTGGATTATCTACGATTTGGCAGCAAGGGTGACAGACTTGCATTGTCAATCACAAAGATGAAAGTTGCGTATTATCCTGATGTCGGGCTAGAACAGATGGTTCCAAATCAGATGTGGATCGAAGAAGAGTGCATGTATGACATTTTTCCAACTTATGGTATCTCCTACTGGTGGTTCAAGAGACAGAAATTCTACATCGACCGACACTCAGCAGAAACCAACCGAAGAGCTATTGTCAAGACTCACATGAGAATCTTAAGTGTCGTCAAGATCGAAGTCTTTTTGATTTACGGGTACGATTACATGAAAAAGATAGTCCTTCGAAGAGCAAATAATTAGGAATATACTATTGTTGAAAATGACTTCAAGGATCTGTACCCGAGTGACTTTGAAGACTTGTACTTGTTGAATCTTAAAGGTCACCTGAACCACCTACCGCCAAGGGACAAGAAGATTCTCTCTACTGCTGTCAACTTATGGATCAGGAATCTGGTTCTCAGACAACGGGTAGAAGACTTCCAACTCGGCATTGAGAGTTACCAAACTCAACTGAACCTTACCAAACCTCGCTGGGAAGCTACAGGTCCCGAGGTCATGCACGACTACAAGATCCTTGACTCTCCAAGAGCTGTACTGTTCAGAGACAAGTATGGTATGCAGATGCTCATGCGCTTCAACAAATAGATGAAGCTTTGGACTATTGGGTAAAGGAATTCAAGGTTAACAAGAACAATCCGACGCTGAATACCAGGTTCTGGACCATGAATGATGTGATCAAGTGCAAGCAGTTCATGTTTGCCATTCAAAAGCGGCTAAAGCTCAGGAGAATCTTTCGGAACTTGGAAAGCTTTGTTGGTGGAAGAATACGCGAAGGAGACTACAGACTTCTACGAAGAACCGAATGATGACATCCTCTTTGTAGCTTCTCGTACTTCTTATGTGGTCTATATTGTAATCTTGTACATTATTAAGTAGTGTATCTTTAGGTGTTATGTGTTAGTGTATAAATTTTTCATGAGTTTTTTGTTAAACTTAAAATCCTTCAAAATTCTTATACCCGACACTAATAGATTCCCTCAGTAATTTGAGGGGGAGCATTAATATGTCCCAATATCGGTGTGTATTTAATCAGACCACATTTTCTCCTAAATGTTCTAACGTATTTAAATCAATTGATATCCTAAATCTCAAAAGGTTTGAAATTTTTGATCAGGGGAGAGAATGTGATTTAAATACTAAATCTGATAAAAAATGTGATCTTTTGGACTCAAGTGTAAGCTCTCCCATATGTGCTAAACCTTTTCGAATATCGATGCACATATTGAGGGGGAGCGAATGGTGTATAATGGCAATTGTGGAAATACCAAAGACCGGCCCTGTAATTACTTTATCGGAGTTATAAGGATGGTAAGGTTAGGTACTCGATCCGGCCAAAGCCGGAGGGATCTACCCAGGGACAATCCACTAGTTAGTGTAGAAGTCCCTAGGTATGATTACAAAAGGAGTAATGTGAGAATAAGGGAATAGTGTAGACTGAGATGGAGCTAGTACTGGAACATACCCAACAAGGTACTAGGCCACTCAAGATCTCTCAAAGGATTCTTGTTTCATTTCTCACGGAGATCAATACATTTCTATCGTCTCTCTCACTCCGAGTTAGATGATATTGAAAAGGTGCCAGTCTGCTCCAGCCTTCGACTACTAAAAACCAAAAATGCACTATTGAGTCTAGAGCCATGAGATCATCCATAAATCTTGTTAGGACACTAATACAAACTATGCTTGCTCATCACACAATGTGATAACAAGTAAATATCTTAAGAGTCCTACGCATTATCCTCGTGGTATTGCCAGAACATCTGTGTTAGGATATCATTTCATCACCAAAACACAAAAAATAAGAAAAATAGATTTTAGAGAGAGAAAGTAAAAAACAAAGAGGTGACATGTGAGATCCTCTTGAGGATCAAGCTTGTGACAACTGGAAAGAAACGATGGTGCGATTCTTTATGAATCACACTTGTTCCAGGCAGTGAATTGACGAATCGTTTTGGAAAAACCTTTCGATGTGCTCAACAACAGATTTTCTAGCACCAGCGACATGTGATCATCTTTCAAAAAACAAATGTGTTTCTAATGAAATTTGATTTTGTGCTATAAAACCCTCTCGATGTGTCACAAAAACTACTTTCTCAAGCGACACGTTGATTGATTTTCAAATCAATTTTCTCTTTAATCGGTGAGAAGTAACTAATCGATTCACTCTTATCGTGTTGTCTGCTTTGAGTCGTTCCGATACAGAGAACATGGCATGTATGGAGAATTGATGTTACACATCAGATGATCCGATACTTATACTGGAAATCCTGTCAAGGAGATTCTTCTTAAGATGAATCTATCTGATCACAGGTCGGTCCTCACGGATCCGGAGGTTAATCCAACCAGACTCGGGCGAATGACAAAGCCAAATTCGTCCACATGCTTTATTGCTAACTGTTTTATTACAGGATCAAGTTATGGTGGAAATGGAGATACCTCTATTCCTTGTGGCGTAAATTCACAGCCCCATGCTCACATATTAATGTTTTTCATCAAGTCAATCCCCATGACAACTAAAGACTACAACACTAGGGGGGAACAGGTGGACGAGCTAGTAGTGGTGGTGGTAGGACTAGAGGTCGTTCTAGTAATCAGGGTGATGGTAGGAATGATGGTTCGGGTGTCCAAATAGGTGGTCAGGGTAGTGAGGTAAATGGTGGTGTTGACGGAGTCCCTGACTTCTCCAACATTATTGCACAATAGTTGCAGAATTTACTCCCTACTATTGTAGCCCAAGTAGGTGACCAAGGTAGAGGTCAAGGAAGTGGTAGGAATCAAAACGGCGATGCCGTCAATGACAACATCTTGGGTGATGTTAGTAGGGGTTGTACCTATAAGGATGTTATGATTATGAAAAAGACTCGGTCACCCCCGTGTATTGTTTAGTATAGCAAAGCTCGTAGTTAGAAAGTAAGCTTATGACTTTTGGTATTGGGCCAGGTCTTTTACCCAAGTGTTAAGCCCATACCCAAGCTCATAGAGCTCACAAACACATGTATATAAGCCCCTTTCCAGCCATGGGAAGGGGTTGGTTGTTCATTTTATCACAAAGCTTTCATTTGGTTTTTCTCTTACTAGAAACCTTACTTTCTCTCTCTAGATAATTTGCCAACCTAATCATCCATGCTTGTGTTATGATATCCAATATACTACAGTTAGTATCTGAACACCCGAATAAGAAACACTGAATTACCTCACGCACATTGGCATCACCATGCTTCCCTTCTTCCACTTCCTCGTCATCCTCGTCTTCCTCTTCTTCTTCCTCTTGTTCTTCTTCTCGTTCCATTTCATCAACGCCTAATCTTTGCTGCTCCATATGAATCTTCTCCATTAAAAGTGCCTCTTTAGCCCTCCTCAACAACATCTCTGACCACTTCTCCCTATGCCTAGACATTCGCCTTCCACTTTGGTCTTGAAATTTTCCAACAAACTCATGGTGCAAATAAGGTTCCCTATCCCTCATTAAATCCTCAGAAAATAATTTCCCATCATACATCAACTTATACATGAATGCGCGTCTACGATTCTTAACTTTTGTAGATCTCGACTTAAGATCCTCGGATGTTGGATTAATCACACTCCTTAGATGATTTAGATGCCAATTGATTTCATAATCGTCACTTAGCATATCAAATTCCTTAAGCTCGTACAATGTTAGCAGTGACCCGTAGCGCTCTGGATTGGATAACTAACATAATAATTGCAAGCACTAATATACTGGTTAAAGACATGGGTAAGATTTAGAAGCAAAACCAATATGCTAAACATACATGTTTCCTGATAAAGGGCGGCATAAATTCAAACAAGGCGGATGCCGAGGGTGACAATTTTGCTGATATATTATCATCAGAGACACCTTCTCGCAGAAGAGTATGAATTTCTTGAAAAAAAACAGTGTGTTAATATCAGTATATCATAGCATCAGGTACACCAGAATTTCCTAGCATTAGCAAAATGGTAACGGCTGTTTGTTTTATTTTAGTGTTGTAGACTGATTGCTGAAAAATTTTCGAATAACACGTGAATGATTCAAGCAGTTAAAACTGTGAGCTAAATAAATTGTCTTGAATGTTCAGATCCCAGCTCTATCAATCAGACTTTTGTTAAAATATAACATTTTTGTCTCATTTTGTTCATCAAGAGAATAGACAAAAACGGCCACAATGATTATATTGCTTACTTGTAAAACATATAGGTCACCGATACATTAATTACTAGAGATTATAATTAGCGCCAAGTAATAAATTAAGCATTAGTTACCTGCAATAGCGCAAAAACTTCTGGGATGCTTTCTGTAAGACCTTCCAGAAGTAGAATGACACCATGATTCTTGTCTAAATGATGAACAAACATTAGAAGATACACTAACATAAATAAAAACAACCATAAACAATGATAGCAGCAAATACCACCACACACCTTGTTCTGCCATGGCTTGCACGAGTGAAGTATATATTTGAATACGAAACTAATCGTCTAAAAAGCATCAATATCTCCTATTTTTTGCAAACTATTCAACTAAGACCAAAGCATCAATCATCGATAAAAAATTTCACGGGGGAAAGATATTCTTAATAAAACTAAAATAATCTTCTATAAAATTTTCACACATGAAGACATTCTTAAAAAACTTGAATAGAACGCGACTAAGACCAAAGCATCAATCCTCGATAAAAAATTTCACTCGTGAAGATATTCTTAAAAAACTAAAATGATATTCTATAAAATCTTCACCGGTGAAGATATTCCTACAAAACTTAAATTGAACGCGACTAAGACCAAAGCATCAATCCTCGATAAAAAATTTCACCCGTGAAGATATTCCTACAAAACTTAAGACTAAGACCAAAGCATCAATCCTCGATAAAAATTTCACTTGTGAAGATATTCTTAAAAAATTAAAATGATATTTTATAAAATCTTCACCGGTGAAGATATTAACGTGACTAAGACCAAAGCATCAATCAAGATCAAAACAAAACAGTATAAGGACACTTAATTTCAACTAAAATCGAAACAAGAAGGCAAAATATTTAAAACAATCAATAACATAGATCATCTTCACATGTGAAAATATCTAACAATTATAGAACACAATAATAAATAAAAAAATCAAAATTACAAAACCTAAAACCAGTAAAAAAGTAATTAATTGAAAATAATTACCACTATAAGCATTCAAATCAATATTGGAACAACGTTTCAAGCGATTAATAGACGAACTCTTCATCAAATATTGAATCCCAAAAAAACAATTGAATAGTCAACACCGCAGTCAATGATGGAGATATGATGGTTGATAACCGGAGATGGTTGTGGTGTGGTAGATGACGATGGATATGATGGTTGATAACCGGAGATGGTTGTGGTGTGGTGGATGAAGGAGATGGTTGTGGTGTTAGTGCGTGTTTATGTGTGTGTTTTTTTATATGAATGTGTGTGAAAAACAAGATAGAGAAAGATACCCAGTTACTTTTGTGGTAAAACGTAACAAATGACGAAATTGCAAGCAAACCCCTATGATTTTTGAAAATGAAATTACATAAAAGCCCTTCCGCTTTTTTTAAGTGTAATTTCATGCAAGTTTAATACAAATCTTAATGTAATTTAAGCCATTAGATCTAAAAAATGATGGGCTAATGGAGGGCTAGGATCTCTTCTTTCTTTCTCACAAAAATTAGCCTTCTCACTTTTTAAATTGACGGTCTTGTCTATATTATATGTATTTATATATATTATATTAATTATGTATATATATATACGTATATATATTTATATTATATATATGTATATATATATATGTATATATGTATATGTATATATGTATATGTATATATGTATATGTATATATGTATATGTATATATGTATATGTATATATGTATATGTATATATGTATATGTATATATGTATATGTATATATGTATATGTATATATGTATATGTATATATATATTCTATATATTATATTATATTTTGATATATATATGTATATACATTATATATACTATAGATTTGATATATATATATTATATTTCATATTATTTATATATATATATATATATATATATATAAAGGGCTTCTAATGGCTAAGCTAGTACTTAGAGCATCCACAATGGTGGTTTATAAATAGGTCTAAAACTTTTTGAAGAGGTTCAAGAATTTTTGCTCCATGGTGAGAAACCATTTCATGTTTAGGTGTCATGAAAATGTCTAGGATTAAGAAGAGGTCCAAAAAATATTTATCATCATTTTTTTATTTTTTTATATGCTAAATAGTTAATGACATTTATATGGTGATTGTGGAATTCCTAAAAATATAAACCTCAAAAAGTTTTATCCATAATGTGAATAGGTTCATAATATGAAATGTTTTATAAATTAATTATGTTCGATGATGTGACACTTTTATAAACCTTTTAATATGTTTATCATTGTGGATGACCTTAGTTTATTGAATTGGACCAAACAATGGGCAAGCCCATATAATACCCCCATAAGACCGGTCACAAAGGATAAAAAGGAAAAAGGTATATCAGGTTTAGGGATGTGATGGACTTAATAAAAACCTATTTTCTTTATTGCTAATAAAAAGGAACGAGATACATGATCTCCATTGATCCCTTCTTCCTTTTATATGCTGCCGTGAAAGAAGAACAAATATACAAGATTTTCTCTTGTTATTTGTTTAATACTATTAACCATTTGATGGTTAATAATATATGTTGGTTGAATGCTTACGGGTGATAGGATTAGCATCAAGGTGGTATAGATTGACGTGTAGTGTGTTTTTACATAGATGTGAGCTCCTTTGATCACTTGGGTTTCTATATATTAGATTATGTAGAAGGTCTCCATTCAATCTTACCGAATCATGCTACAAAGGTATAACGTTTGTTGTTATTATTTACGATTAGTCATGTGACTCTATGGATCAGGTTATAAGTGATTGATCCTGTGTTTTACATTTAATTATATATGATATAATCACCTATATATATCGGGACATATGTAATCTCATAATGAATTTATCAGAAATATTACGTGTTACAATAAGCAAATTATGCATACTTGTAAATTATTATTTTAATTTATATAATTTTAGAGCCTAAATATATTAACTTTTAACCAATGAACCTACCAACAATCTTGACATGTTTAGTTCAACAAGATACACGGGTCGTAAAGAGGTTATCCATGTTACACATTTGCAAGATAAAGTTTTAAACTTCCCGACATGATTAGTACCAAAAGTTATGTTTGAGTTGAGGTTATGTTGACACGCCAACCCGAATATGTACGCATCAACCCGACTCAATTGACACATCTGTCATCTGATGCCAATATTGTAACGAAAACGCCCTCGATAGGTTTAGAAGGCTTTATATGAAAAGGTGATAACTTGTTCATTGATGTTAGCCCAATGGACTTGTTGGACCCAACATAAGTGACACACACACATTGACACATATACTCATAAGGTGATAAGACTAACATTAAGATATAAATTAGCACCTTTTTATATAAACACATCTAAACCCGTTTCATCTAGATTTCCAGGTCGTTAGTGGAGCAAAGCATATGCTAAGTAAAGCGACTACAGTTACATAGTGATTACTATATACACTGTACATTCAGTAGGGGTGAGCAGAAAAACCGATAAAACCAAAAACCACCGAATTAAACCGAACCGAATTTGCTAAATCCGAACCGAACCGAACTACTAATTCAGTTTTCAGGTTGGATATGGATTTAACCATCTGAACCGAAAACCGAATTTATATAAATATATATATTTTATATATATATAAAAAGATCATTAAAATTTATCTTAATAAAAAAACATTTTTTATGTTTAAAATTGTTGTAAATGTAAAGAACAAGAACACAAGAATAATATATGAATGAGGAGAAAAGAAAATTCTTATTCAGTTATATTCATCCAAGAGGTTACAAGTATTAAGTATTTATAGGGAAGATAAATACATGTAAACTTTAACGGGCCGGTTGAGATAATGGTGAATATACATAAGCCCATTAGTATTATTTTACAACACTCCTCCTTGGATATTCAGCGTTTATCATACGGTATATACTGCCTCATTAAAAACCTTATCAAGAAAAACCCAATGGGATAAAAACTTGATGAAGGAAAAGAGTGCAGTGCGCATAATGCTCCTCCTCAATTTAATGTATATATTTCAAGCATCGAATGCTAATCTTCTGAACGAGTTGCTCAAATACTTTTGTTGACGACAACTTTGTAATGAAGTCCACCAAATTGTTGATGTTAAGAATAAGTCCTGCAATGATAACAAAATATATGTGTAGCTTCCAATTCAATATCAAATGCATTTGTTAGAAAGTATACAATGTGTCTACAAAGATTAAAAGAGAAAATATACTCTTACGACGCATATTAATTGCAGAATCAAAACCTCAATTGCACTTATATATGGTACTTGAGGACCACTCATTTCTTAGAGACATGTGCAAAAGTAATTTATATAAGATGCGTCCAAAATGATTTTGATCCGTATAAGGATTCGTTCAATTTGATCAAATAAAGTTATTGAGAACTTTATTAATTGTTTCTAGAAGTTGACTTTGTGAGTCATGTTTGAGGTATTACATATCCTTCATAAAATATGAGAGCTCTAATAAACTCTATTTTAGGGAAAAACTTCTATATAGCTTATCTCATAAAATATCGATAAGATATTTACATCCACCTCGAGACAATGTGTCTCTTAATAATCAACTTATTGTTTTTGTGAATTTATTTATTTCACAATTCAAGTATTTAGAGCACATAACTTTAGAGCTCTTATTTCGATTTCACACAAAAAACCGATGTATATCCAATAGCTTTTACATATTGATGTGTATGAACTTTACTGTAACACCCCAAAACCGGCTTTTAAGTATTTATTTATGATAGTGTCATAGAATAAGCTTGACTATGACTTTTATAAGTTTGAAGACGTTACGTGATTAGCTAGTCAACCCGATAGTCAAACCATAAGTCAACATAATGTTATGTAAATGGGATTAGAAAGATTAATGTGTCATATTAAGAAAAGAATAAAACTAAGGGATTATAGTTGCCAAATAATAAATGTGCTATATAAGTAATGTGGCTAAAAATAAAAGAAAGGGGACTTGAGGGACTCATGTGTCAATTGGTCAAAGTGCCAACTAACCAAAGATATTTAGAAATATCGCTGGACTTTTCTATACACATTTCATGTGTGTGTCTGTTGTATGTTGACCCAAGAAAGAGAGGGAAAAAGATGATGTATTTCCTAGTGAAGAATTGAAGGAGAATTGAGGTCCCAATTCAAGATATAAGTTGATAATAATGACCCCGACAAGTAAGTTACTCCTAATTTTAGTTTAATTTGGTAATTTAAGAATTAGGGTTCTTGAGAAAAATTGGGAGTTTTAGGTAATTGATATTCTAAAACAAAATATTAAGATGTTTATTAATAAGGGATAAGGTTAATTGAGGATTAAGTATAAAGAATTGGGTTTTACATCATATGATCAAGATATGATCATATGATGGTTAAGAATAGAAATTGGGTTAAGTTATGGGTTAAGTGAACCCATGTTATTAATATCCCTTTAATATGTATAATTGTGGTTTAGGAAGGAAAGTTTTGGATGATGATGATGTTGATGTCCTTGATATTTATAGCTTGGATTCAAGGTAAGTAATTGACTATACAAGAAGTTATATTGAGTTTACCATATTTGTGTGATGTTTTATGTATTAAGGGTATGAGAAGATTAAGATTAGTGTGCTTAGTTAAGAGAATGAGACTAATTGATGAACTAGCTAATTGAGTTGAGTAAGGTTGATAGGTCTTTGATGATATGTTTTCTTGGATTGAAGGTGATTAGTATTGTTATGAACTAGAAAGGCATGTATGTTTATATACTTATGAATGATTGACATGTTAAGTGCTTCGATGCAAATGTGTTAAATGAAATATTATAATGTATGTATATTACTTACTAAGCGTAATGCTTACGGTTTGGTTGTTTAAATGTTTTGTAGGTTCCATGAGAAGAAGGTAAGGCCTTAGAATAAGGCATATAGTTTGAAAGCTTGGAAATTTGGATGCACTTAGTGAATGCGCGTGAAGTAACTATTAGATGTCAAGCTCGTGACAAGGTTGAACCCCCAAAGTGTCATAAGTCAATTTGTAAATGTCTTGTTGATGTGTTAAAGTCTAGGTCTTCATAAAAGGAACAATAGTTATATATGTCATTAGAGTGTTTAAAGTGAAATGGGTCAAAACGGGGTGTTTGGTAACCCCATAAAGTGGATGTTTTAGGGTCATTTAGACCAAGTATGTTATGTAAAATGATGTCTTATGTATGTTAATGATTTCTGGAAGGTCTTATGAAGTTTCGGATCAATGTAGTCGAGTTTTAGGCAAAACTTAAAATGGTCTTTTGTTTGTCTCTTAACCTTTTTGTTTAGTGATGATACAAAAAGGAGTGAATCATGGTTACGATAAACCCATAATGAGTGAGGTTACCAGCGTAATATCATGTCAGATAAGGTTTTTGTCAATTTTATTTTTGCCGTAAAAACCAAACCGTAAAGAGTTAAAATGACTTCTTTATATCGTTGGAAAGATTATAGAGTCTACTTTATGATAATGAAACTTTCAAGGGTTTAAATGAAATGTACTTTATAAAGTATATTAAAGAATGACACAAGGTCATTCCCGGTCATGCGTTTTCGCAAAAGTTTTTGATTCTTGGTCAAATTTCAAGTTTTGGAAAGGGGCGTTTCATTTACGTTCCAATACTTTTAGTATTTGCAAGATACTAAGTCTTTTTATTTTGGCCAATCATTTCATTGAGCGTACCTTTGGATATTAATTGATTTATGATCCTCATCATGCATAATAGCATGCAACATATTATACTAGCTTCAAGGCCCGCCCGATGGGCGGCTAGCTATAATTTTTTTATTTAAAGATACAAAATTGAGAAGTATAATGTAATGTATAAATTCAAAGACGGGGGCTTCAAAAATACCGAATACGATACTAATCTACATTGACTGTTTTAAGAGGAATGAAACTAAAATACATAATACTATCATTGTATATAGTTGACTTATAATTAAAATAATGATTATTATACTTCTTAAAAAAGTGTTAATTTATGCAGGAATTATTGGAAGATATCCTAAATTGTGATCAATTAACGCAGCGAAGTTAGCGTCATTATTACACTCGTGGTAAATACTAAAGTTTTAGTCCTCATTAACAAACGTTCCAAATTTTTAGTCCTCGCCTAAGCTTTGTAAAATGAATGATCATAGGAATTATTTTTGGTGTTCGCGCGTTGCAACGGGACTGTTTTTGACTTGTTATTATGTTTATTATTTGTCCGAAATGTGTTCGTTGTAATTTGTCATTAGACTATTTACTTTAGTCATTCTTACTTTTGTGATTCTCATTAGACTATTTAATTTAGTGATTCTTAATTTAGTCTTTTTATGTTGGCCAATCATTTCATTGAGCGCACATTGGTTCATTATATTGATTTATTGAGTCCTCTTCCTGCATATTGCTAGACAAATTTATTAGTTGTAGACAATTTTTTGACGTCGTTGTTTTTTCGATTTCCTTTCTTTTAATTCCAAGACCGATAGATTTATTGAGATCTCATTAGCTATCTGAGGTTCTTTGGAACCTTAATGTCTGGGGTCTCTTTATGAGACTAATCATGGGGGGTCTTTATACCTATGACTACCATCTTAGTTTTTCATTGCTCCTTATTGTTCATCAAGGATTTTATTGGAATTGATTTTTTTCTACCAGCTTGTGGAGTCATAATAAAATAGTGTCCTTGAGGGACAACTTATAATCAGAGCATGAGTAGCTAAATTTTTGTTATTGGCCAATATTTATGTATGGCTATAGCTTATCGCCATTGAAAAATAAATCATAATTTTTCTTTAGAGGATCAATAGAATATGCTAATTCAATTCTGGATTTCAACTATTCTCTCCTCCTGAAGGATTATCCTTTTCTATATCACCGTATATGTGCATTTAAGTGGAGTAATTTGCACAAAAAAATAATCTGAAATGGGATATTGTTTGGTTTATAACCAAAAACCAATTATAAAAGGGAGGATTTATAATAACATATTAGCATTATGCTAATTTTAATGTTGTGTATATTATAATATGGCCCCATGCAATAACAACAAAATTTCTCTCAATATTATTGAAAATTTAGAAGTAATTCATCGGATATTCATGATGTTGACATACTTACCTTGCAATGGTTAGGCTCAATTTTTGAGGCTATTAATATGCAAACTTGAGGTGGTGATGTGATCACCATTTAGGACAGATGCAATCGATTTTAACTGCTAAAATGGTTCATACAATGGTATTTGTATTGCCTGCATATATCCATTTGTGTCTTTCCAGAAAAGTTGCAAATTGAGTCCCCATTTGGTTGATAGATTAAAATCAACTTCTATTGTTAGTCAACAACATTAGATTGAAGAACTCTTATTCTTTATAGTTTTCGCTATCATTTATGACTCGGAATGGTCGTAACCTGTGGTATGCCATATAATATTAAAATTATTGCTCATAAACTTATGTTATGGCTATGATTAGCTTTTACTAATCTTTATATAATGCATGTCGAGGAAGATACAAAAGAATATAATGCATCCTTAATATTTAACTTCGTTCCTCATGACATTTTTATATTTCTTTTACGGAGCAAAAATGTGTTAGCATAGATTTTTAAATCTATGAATATAGTGTGTAGTAATATCTTTGACACACTTGTATTTTGCATACATCACATTGCATTTTTGCATAAATAGCATTTTTGTTTGCTCCTTTCTTATTTTATTTGGCCACTACTAGTGGTTTGTCATTGGCATATTACCTCGACCATATCCTTTACCATGATAAATGATTTTTAAACATTTATCATTACATTATCACATTCACATGAGGGAATGATGATCTTATATTGATCATTTTTTATCCCATTCACTTGAGGGAATGGACATCTTATGTTGATCATTTTATCACATTCACTTGAGGGAATAAAGATCATTTCATCTTTTATCTTGCAACTTGAGGTTGCCAACCAGTTTCTTTGAATTAACACTACAATAGTTAATTCACCACGTCCATAATCACGATATCTACATGATCATCGTTATTGAGTCATATTCAGTTGAGTGAATGGAGCGAATTTAGTAAACGGGTTTATCGTGTTTGTCCAAACATACCCATTGCTTTGTTAAGAAAAAAAACTTATATCAAAGCATTGTTCTCGATATATGAGCATATTCGAGGCATTAACCATCTCATCGCATATTGTTATCATTAAGAGGTAATACTCAATATTGCGAAAATGTGCTCGCATTTACAAGAATTTCTTTTTAGATGGTCAAATCTTTTTAGATTTTGACATACATTTAACGGATCTTTCACCGTTAGATATTCTCTTTTAAACTCCTCATTTGAGATGACCAAGAATATCATTGTTTTAGTACACTCTTGCAAGGAGGACTTTCTTTCTTTCTTTTTTTTCATTTTTTCCTTCTCTTTTTTCTTTAGTTGAAACTTGAGGTTGCTAACTATTCCCTTTTGAGGTCTTCATGATGAAGAAGAAGACGGCGGGATACTATTGTTTTGGCGCACTCTCGAAAAAATACTTTATTTCAGTTTTGATTGATTCTACCAGATTATGAGTGATAAGATGAATCTTAGCATCAAAATTTCAAAAGGAGACAATCTTTTTTTAGAAATGTCAAGAATAGCAAAAACCACATTTGAAAGTTTTAAATTTGACATTTTTAACTACATAGAAATGCCAATTGTATAATTTAGCAAAAATTGCATATATCATCATATCAGGATTTTTTTCATATATCACAAAAGTTACCTATTCAAAGAGAAAATAATGAAAATCGGCTCTTGTTATGAAATGCTTATTATGAAATTATCATAAATAAAAAAGCAAGAGAATAAATAAAAGGCATAAAAATGTAAAAATTACAACAATAGAACTTGAGGTTCTATTACAAGAACATAAGATTGTGTTATTTGATTCGAATGAAAGATAAAGCTTGAGGTTCTAAATATACATTTTTTAGTATAACATTAGGTTATGTCGTTAATTCTGTTGATCGAATCATGTTAGAACTTGAGGTTCTAATTGTTCTGTTTCTTTCTTTAACATAACCTGAGGTTATGTTTTCCGATTCTCTTGAGGGAATCATGATAGAACTTGAGGTTCTCATCATTTTTTTAAACAAAATATTACAATCATAACACAAAGTTATGTTATTTGGATTCTTTGTTAAGAATCAATGTAAAATATGAACTTGAGGTTCAAAAATAAAATAATAACATAACTTGAGGTTATGTTATTGATTCTCTTGAGGGAATCATAATTGAACTTGAGGTTCGCAAAAAAAAATAACAATAACTATGAGGTCATGTTATCATGATTCATTTTCTTAAAGAATCATAGTAGAACTTAAGGTTCATACTCTAAACATAACGTGAGGTTATGATATTGATTCTTGAAAGTATCATATTAGAACTTGAAGTTCTAATTATATATTTTTTCTTCTTTAACATAACATGAGGTTATGTTATTTCTGTCTGATTTATGTATGTAAAATACAATACAGAAGACAGACATTTCATTCTTTCTATTATGAACTTTTTTCCATTTTTAATGGATGTAATTTGGAGATACTCAATTTTATTTTGAGTCATGGTTTCAAGATGATAACCATTGCATTTTATATCTTTAAAACTTAGTAGATTTCTCCCGGATCTACTAGAATACAACGCATCATTTATTATTAACTTTGTACCTTTAGGTAACACCACACAAGCTTTGCCAGATCCTTCAATCAAGTTGCTAGTATCGCATGATAAAACTTGATGTTTTATATTATTTTCTTTATAACATAACATGAGGTTATATTATTGATTCTTATGGAAGAATCATATTAGAACTTGAGGTTCTAATAATTTTTTCACCATAACATGAGGTTGTGTTATTATCGTGATTCATCTAAATGAATCATAAAGAACTTGAGGTTCTTTAAAAGATATACAATAACTTGAGGTTATTGTATTTTAACTTTATTCATTGTAATAAAACTTGTGGTTTTATTATGAATAAATATAATCATAACATGAGGTTATGATTTTTTTTACTTTTTGATTCACGTGAGGGAATCATCAAAGCACATAAGGCTCTTAAATAACCATAACTTGAGGTTATGATATTGATCTTTATGAAAAGATCATGTTAGAACTTGATGTTTTATTTTTTTTTTCTTTTTATAACACAAAATGCGGTTGTGTTATTTTGATTCTCTCTTTGTATTCACAATAGAACATTTATTGTTCTTTTCAACTATAAGAGAGTTTAAGAGAATAATCATGAAGATAAAAAATACAATTCTCTTTATGTAATCACTATAAAACATTTATTGTTTTTATAAATAACAATAAATTTCAATATAAAACTTAATAAACATGTGTCACACGGATATTCGAAGACTAAATAAAATTTAGTTCTTAAATGCCATGAACTATGATGCTATCTTTTACCTTTGTATCTAAACCAAGCAATAGGTATTCATTACTTCTCTTTCATACAATACAAGGTTTTCAACCCGCGCTTCGCTGCGGAGCGCGAGTTTATTTGTTTTCGCTGATGTCTCCATTGTAGCATATAACGAATATGTTGTTCTAGTCACATGAACGAATGTTTAGATGTTTCTATGCAGGGCACATGTTGTTTACAAAAGCTTGCATATTGCTGTTCTAGACTTCCACTTCCTTAATCTCTTTTTTTCTTTGTTGGTTGTTGGAGTTGAAGAGGATTCAGGTTTCTTTGCCCAAGCCGCATGAGCCTTATCTAGTTTCTGGGTTTGTTTGTTTCATGATAACCTGGCAAAATTCAAAGATGTCAAAACCTGCATCTCGCAAATCACCAAGTAGTTCATTATAATATGCATTTCAAAAAGTCTAAAATATCAAAAGAGTATGTGAAGCACCATTTGGAATTTTGGATGACTGTTAGAACTCGGAATTGAAAATGCAAAGTATATTTTGTGAAATGAGCCAAATGGGTCAAAAGTTGTCTAAGGTAATTTATTAGAATAATGGATTTATATTCAAAGTTTAAAGATGTAAAAAATGCTTTTGGTTCAACTCGTATGAACATGCACAAAATACCCGTTTTAACCCACCGTTTTTGTAATCTATTCCCAACATATTTATAATGTTGACAAAATATAATGCCTAAAAACATTATTAATATTTTTCACATCTTTACGTTTTGATAATCACAAAATATAAAAACGGTCAATGTAAAATTAAACGTAAACAAGTAATTAGTAGTAAATTTTCATTTCGATAATTATATCACTTAAAGGTATGAATAAATAAATGCTTAATGCATTTTATGATCAAAGGAAATTTTTATTCAACCTCAAATTTTTATAAAATGTTATAAACATTACAAAACATTTTCTACAATTAAAAGAAATGTTTTATTCAAAATAAATATTTTAAAATTCAAATTTTTGGACCTAAAACGGCTAGAAAAGTTCTAGAAAAGTTCTAGAAAATTCCCCCTATAAAAAAGACAAACTGGGGAGGCCCTAGTCTAGGGTGGCCCCTTTAAATACACGGGCGGCCCCCTTAATTTTAAGGGGACCACCCACCTATTTAAGGGTACCGCCCCAAGGTAGACGCTCCCCCAGTTTGTCCTATAAATACTGAACTTTTTCTCACTATTTTCTCACCTTTTGCACTTATTCTTTCTGCCCAAAACAGCCCACATATCCTCTCTAAAATCCTTTGATCATTTAATCATAAAGCTTTGTTTCCAAGTGATCCAAGCTCAATTTCTCAAGTTCAAGAGAAGAATACTTCCATCATTAAGTGAAGAAGTATTACACCTTTGTGTGTTGCTGCAATTTTATTGCATTCATATCATAACTTGTAAATCTTTTGTAAATCTTGTAAAGTTGTGTAGTTGCTAGATCTTGGCGATCATTGTAAGTATAGTTAGATAGTGGTGATCTTACCAAGTAGTGCTATATAGTTGTGATATAAGTAGTGTTGTGAAGAAGTCTTGAAGTTGTGAAGAAGTCGTAAAGTTGTGAAGTCGTGAACAGGTCGTGAAGTTGTGTTGTGATAGATTGGTTCTAGCTAAGATTAGAACTCGACATTTAGCTTTGTGTCATAAATCGGTGTAAGCAATGTTGTGTACGGTTTTCTCCGCCATAAGGGAGCTTGTTGACATAGTGAAGAAAACTCTCGAGTTAGGTGCTCGGGGAGTGAAGTAGGGTGAAGAGGTGCTTTGTTGCCGAACCACTATAAATCCTCACGTTTTGTAAGACAACCACGAGGCGATAGAAAAACATTTCAAAGAAGTAGAAATGATGGTTATGGTAAAAGTGAAAGAAAATGTTTTAGATGTGGTGATCCAAATCACCTCATTGGTGAATGTTCAAAGCCGCCAAAGAACAACGATCAAAGAGCATTTATTGGAGGAGCATGGAGCGATAATGGAGAAGATGAAATGGAAAAAGATGAAACTTGTCTTGTAGCTCAAGCGCCCGATGAAATATGCTTAGGAATAAACTTGGAACCCGATGAGTGGATTAAAGATAGTGGATGCTCAAAACACATGACCGGTAATCGAAAGTTGTTTTCTTCATACAAAGCATACAACGGAGGAAACGTAATCTTTGGAAGCAACTTGCGCGGTAAAATCATAGGCAAAGGTACGATTTCTCAAGACTCCCTAATAATTGAAAATGTTGAGCACGTAGATAACTTAACATATAACTTGCTTAGTGTAGGTCAAATATGTGATAACAAATGCAAAGTAATATTTACCGAACACGATAGCGAAATAATCAAAGACGAAAAGGTTATAGGTAAAGGAATTAGGAAAGGAGGAATATATGTAATGAAACTAGGAAATAAACCGGAAGACAAAATATGCCTTGCAACATTGGACGAAAACTCCACACTATGGCATAGGAGATTAGGTCACGCTAATATGCAATTAATTCAATCATTAGCATCTAAAGAATTAGTTAGAAACCTACCCAAACTAAAATACGACCGACATTTTTGTGATGCTTGCAAAATTGGAAAACAAGCTCATGCAAGTCACAAGGCTAAAAATATAGTTTCAACAACTAGATGCTTAGAACTACTTCACATGGATTTGTTTGGCCCCTCCGCCATACGAAGTTATGGAGGGAATCGTTATACCTTAGTAATCGTAGATGACTATTCTCGATT
Source organism: Tanacetum coccineum (assembly GCA_026074375.1). NCBI lineage: Eukaryota > Viridiplantae > Streptophyta > Magnoliopsida > Asterales > Asteraceae > Tanacetum > Tanacetum coccineum. The sequence continues at coordinate 11,491 of BQNB010077363.1, read as the reverse complement.
CACATGGACTAGATTTTTAGCAAATAAAACCGAAGCCTTCAAAAAATTCAAAATATTTTTTTTTAGCAAAATGATCCAAAACCCAATTAAGTGATGTTCCATTGTATCAATTAGAACGGATCATGGTCAGGAATTTGATAATGAAGTACAATTCGAAAACTATTATGATTTAAATGGGATATCTCATAATTTTTCCGCTCCTCGTACTCCACAATCAAATGGGTAGTAGAAAGAAAAAAATCGCACTCAACAAGAAATGAGTAGAACCATGTTAAACGAACAATCCATTCCTCAAAAATTTTGGTGTAATGCGGTCGATACGTCAACCTATATAATTAATAGAGTTTCCATTAGACGATTTTAGAAAAACTCAACGATTTGTTAAGAGGTAGAACACCAAATCTAAACTATTTTTAGAGTAATCGGAAGTAAATTTTTTAATCTTATACAAAAGATTACCTCACTCAAGTTCGACGCCAAGTCATACGAATGTGATCTTCCTAGAATTCGCAAAAATATTTAAAGCTTACATAATAATTAACAAACAAACAATGAAAGTTGAAGAGTCATTGAATGTAACTTTTGATGAAACTCCTCCCTCGCCTAAAACATCACCATTGGAAGATGATGAGTTAGTCAAAGAAGAAGCTATTGAGGTTAGTAAAACAAAAACCATAGGCAATGATCTTGAAGACATCTCATTAGAAAATAATCAAATTATAAATATTAAAGAATCTAAAACTCATCCACTAAAAACGTTATTGGGTAACTAAATCAAAGAACTCTTAGGCGCAAGCTAAGACAAAATGCAATTTTCTTTTTGCTTTATTTCCACATTAGAACCTAAAAATATAAATGAGGCATTAAAAGATGAAAATTGGGTAATGGCCATGCAAGAGGAACTAAACCAATTTAAAACAAATGAGGTTTGGGAACTAGTCCCAAATCCCATGGATATGACCATCATAGGAACAAAATGGGTATATAGAAATAAACTCGATGAAAATGGTGTTATAACTAGAAACAAAGCTAGGTTAGTCGCCAAAGGTTATAATCAACAAGAAGGAATTGATTATGATGAAACATATGCACCCATAGCTAGACTAGAGTCCATAAGAATACTTTTGGCTTATGCTCTTGCCGTTAACTAAAAAGGAACTTTAAGCTATACCAAATGGATGTGAAGAGTGCATTCCTTAATGGTTTTATCAATGAGGAGGTTTACGTGGCACAGCCTCTGGGATTCATTGACTTCGCAAAACCTAATTATGTCTATAAACTTAAGAAAGCTCTTTATGGTCTAAAACAAGCACCAAAAGCTTGGTACGATCGATTAAAATCATTTCTTATTAAACATAATTACTCCATGTGAATGGTAGATAATACACTCTTCACTAAAAAGAAAGACTCCAATCTCATTATTGTCCAAATATATGTTGATGACATTATATTCGGATCAACTTGTCAAGAAATGTGTGATGACTTTGCCAAGATCATGCATGATGAGTTCTAATGAGTATGATGGGGGGAACTAATTTTCTTCTAGGATTACAAAATAAAGACAATTAGATGATGAAGAATTTTAATCAATCAAAATATATTAAGGAAATGCTTAAGAAATTTGGACTAGAAGACTCTAAGCCAATAAAAACTCCTATGTCTACAGAAACCAAACTCACAAGAGACGAAGAAGGTGAGTCCGTAGATAATACCAAATATAGAGGTATGATAGGTAGTTTATTATACTTAACGGCAACTAGACCCGATATCATGTTTAGTGTTTGCCTTTGCGCCCGCTTTTAAGAGGATCCCAAAACCTCTCACCTAGAAGCGGTTAAACGTATCTTCCGATACATTAAAGGCACTACGCATTAAGGATTATGGTATCCTAAGGGATCCGGCACAGAAACAATAGTGTATGCGGATTCGGATCATGCAAGAGATTACGTAGATCGCAAGAGCACTAGTGGTGTTTGCACGTTTATGGGATGTTGTCTAACATCTTGGTTTTCGAAGAAGCAAACCGCTCTTGCCATCTCCACAACCGAAGCGGAATACGTAAGCGCCGGAAAGGCATGTAAATAAGCTCTATGGATGAAACAAGCTCTCATAGACTATGGCGTTAGGTTAGATGACATTCCAATAATGTGTGATAACAAAGGGTCTATTGACTTAAGTAAGAATCCCGTACAATACTCACGAACTAAACACATTGAGATTCGCCATCACTTCCTTCGCGATAATGTTCAAAAAGGAACTATCTCTATATAAAATGTCTCATCGGAAGACAACATAGCCGATATTCTAACTAAACCACTTAAACGTGAGCCTTTTATCTACTTACGTCTAGGTCTAGGAATGATGGAACAAATTGATTAAGTTTTCGGCATAATAATGAAATGATAATTATCAATGGACCAATTGTCAAAAATCTGAGAATTTTTTTAACAAATGGTGGCCCTCTTAATTCATAAAGGGCGGCCCCTTAATTTTAAGGGGACCACCCAGACTTTAAGGGGACCACCCACCTGACTGGCAAATTTTTTTCTTTTCTTTTTCTCTCGGTGTCTAGGTTTCTATTTTGCACTAAATCACAAGATTAGGAAAAGTCTATAAGCAAACTTTTACAAATCCTCCTATCCAAATGCATATATCATTATACATATATACAATAATCCTAATCTATTATTTTCCAAAAAGTCTTTCTCACAACTAGGATGACATGAAAATCAACTATCACATGTTATTGAGATACGCTAAAAACATTTTTCACATATGCATAATGTTCTCTTACTTGTTGTCAAAAGTATATAATCTAATATATATTTACGACAATCTTGGATGAGCAAAATTAAATCAAGGAGCACTTGGATTATTTCTTAGGTTTTACATGTCTTAGTGTCGAAATAATCGCTACTTCACATTTGTCGCACTTAGGCACACACTAGGATTTGCACAAAAGTTTGGTTCGTTTTTTTAACTTAACCCCCTTATCAAGGAAAATTCTTTGTGTATTATATCTAGTTACTATTTCATATGTTCTTCACCCTTATGATCTTCAATTCATATATAAGTATATTCCAAAATTATGTGAAATAGGTTATCCTACATCTTGTCATACATATGTAGAATGTTGAATGCTTAAGTGCAATGTGCTAAAAATCTTAATTGCCATAAAAGGATGGACTTGCTGCAAATTAACCCCCAAAACAGAAACCCTCACACAAAATTTTGAGAAAAATCAAATTTTGGAAAATCTGGGAAATGCCAGTAGGCGGCCCCCTTAATTCATAAAGGGGGACCCCCTTAATTTTAAGGGGACCGGCCTAGGCAAACGCGGGTAAAACATTATTTTCACCTCCCTTTAACCAAATACCCTCTAGACTTAGCTACTGTTTCCTTAAATTCACAAACATTTCTTGGATTTGATCCTTTAAATGTTCATTCTTCCCAATTTAAACATTTCCTCCACTATAAATACATTCTCATCCATCATCATCACAATCATCCTCACCAATGACATCTCCTAACAAACCCACATCCAAACCATCAAGGGTAGCCAAAATGAGTGTGAAACCCATTTGGAGGAAGAAACTAAACCCTTGTAACACATCCAATGGGCTCAATGTAAACTTACCTACACAAATGCCAAAACCACTCACTCCTCATCAACCATCTCAAGAAAACAATCACCCCAATCAAGCATTACCAAATCCTTACATCAAGAACACTACCACATCACCACAAGGTGTCTCACATCCTCCATTTTCCATCTCACCCATCAATTCACATTGTTAGGATAAAAAATATGGTGTCAATATAGAAATTACTCTAGTTTATGTTTAAGTTAAAACACAAGGACTAAAAGTGTAATTAGTCTAAAGTGTCCTTGTGTTTTACTTATAAATACTCCCCTCTAATCAACATTAGAGGGTGAAGCTCACATTTGTAATTTCCATTTCATTTTTCCATTTAATAAAACTTTGATAATTGAAAAAGCTCTCTCCTCATAATTATGGCTTATTCTTATTTTGAGCTTCCCCGACCTCCCGAGATCGTGAATCAAGAAACCTCACAAGTGGTATCAGAGCTGAGGGAGCGATTTGTGATGTTTTAGAGTTTATTCGGTTCAGCTTATTTGGCTTATTTTCTGCTTATTTCGATCAGACGTGGTTTTTCAACGGATCAGCATCCAAATAATCATCAAACCCTGTGTGTCGCAAGGCAAAGTCAATAATCTTTCTGTGGCTATTTAGGATTTTTTTTATGTATTTATTTGCTTCTATAAGCATTTTTGTTTTTCTTTATGTATGCTTGTGTGAAGTCAAATCTCTTGTCCGTATACGAATGAAGTATCTTTGCTTTGAGTTTGCTTTGCATCTTGTCATATTTTTCCTTCCTTCTTGCTACATGTTAGAAATATTTGTATTGTTCTAATTTGTTTTTGTAGCGAAAAAACCATAGCTCGATTCCTTGGTGCCCACGAACGAGGGGGAGCACACATCAAGGAGGAGCATTTATTCCGTCGATTTTACAAGCAATTCTCGACGATGCCTTTTTGATTCTACAAAAAGGGGTGAAATGAACATAATAAACTCACTAAATTACATTGTTTAAAAATAGATTTACAATTAATGAGTTTAAATTTTGTAATCATCAAAAAGGGGAGATGTGTTGATAGAAATAATGCCTAAAAACATTATTAATATTTTTTCCATCTTTACGTTTTGATAATCACAAAATATAAAAAAAAAGTTCAATATAAATTAAAAGTATACAAAGTAATTAGTAGTAATTTTTCTTTTAAAATTATATTGCTTCAATGGGTATGAATAAATAATGGGCTTAATTCGTTTTATGATCAAAGGAAATTTTTATTCAACCTCACTCTTTTTATTAAAATGTTGTAATCTTTTTTATAAACATTATCAAAAATCTTTTATACAATAAAAAGAAATGTTTTTATTTTCAAATAAATATTTTAAAATTCAAATTTTCGACATTAATAACGGCTAGAATGATTCCAGAAATTCTTCTATCACAAAAGGACGAAAATAGGGAGCGCCTGTCTAGGGCGGCCACCCTTTAATACAACTATTTTGAATTTCCTCTCTAAAAAAGCATTTACGAAATGATACTCTTTCAAGAATAATAAAGATATACACTGATTTTTTAAAATACAAATTTGGCAAAAACACAAGTTTATGATAACCATTTTAATAAATCCAAGAGTATAACTTTGTATTCTCTAAAAAAAACTTGTTTAGTAAAAGAGTACCACTTTCTGATACAAAATCATAGATTTTGAATAGAAATTGAGACAACATTTTCAAAATCACAAGTTTTCTAAAAATGTACTATGATTATACAACCATAATAATATAACAACAATTGGATGGTCACTAAGTCACTCACTCCTTATTATGTACATTGCAGAAAATGGCCAAAACCAGACATGACTTAGACCATTTACCCAACTGAGTACAATAGATAGTCATAAATCATTTTCAACTTGTTTGTGAAACAATATTTTCACAACTTTGAACTTTTGCCTTTGTTGTTACATGAAAAACTTATGATCACAAACAGTTGAAGCACCACTTTGTATTTTCCTTTTCATATTTTTGAATCATTGATCACTTTGAATGAAAAATTTAGTTATACAAAACATATTCTTATATACGATATTTGGATGTTCAGTAATTTGCTCAATCCACATCCTGTTAATTTCAGGAAACGGTTGAAACCAAACACAATCTTCACCATTTGATCCATTTATCAATATAAAGACATGGTTTTATAACAAAATTTATCATTTGTTTTCGTAAGATGCCATTTTGTTTAATGATTAAGCTCATTTGAGTATCCGTAAAAAATTTAGCCCATTACTTTTCTTTTCCGAAACCCAAGCTAAAAAGCCCATTTTGCCTTACGAAACCCTTTTATTAAACCCAAAATATCATTTACAAAACCAACCCATTTACCCATTACTGTTTACGAACCCCTTTGATACGCCCTTACGAAACTGAAACTTGAAAAAATTACTTTCGTAAACATAATTATTAACCAGAAAAATGATAATAAAGAATTTGTCTTGTTTTCTAGCTTATTTATCATATTTATCAACAATTTAGGACTGTTCTTTTGTCTGAAAGCAAAATCTCAAATTTACGAAACCTATCAAGGTTACGAAACCTAATTATCTTAGTCCTCAAATGATATTTTCAGTGATCAAGTCATTCCAATCATGTTTCAAGACATGTGTTAATGTTTTGCCTTAATCGATTTTAAGTTTTAATCAGTTTTCATATTTACGAAACCCTAGATCTACACGAAACCTATTTTATCAATCAATAACAACAATTAAACACAAATAAAACATATATGTCATGTTTTCTTACGTTTTTCTATCACAGAGAATCACTGAAACGATTTGGATCGTATTTTCTAAATTACGAAAGCTCAATGTATGCAGAGGATTTACGAAACATTTTTGTGTTTTTTACAAAAGTGACGAGGTTACGTATGAAAACTGTAACTTTTAAACTTCTGAAAATAAGTTTGCAATTTTGGCATTTTTAGTCCCTCAAATTACTTACGTAAGCCCTTTTGATCCATATGAACGTATCTTTTGAAATTGACATTTTCAGTCCCTTTTCTTTCTTTCGTAATCATTAACAACCCATACGAAACTTATCCTTTTGCACCTTTACACTTTTAGCCCTTGTAGTTACTTTCATAAGCTTTTGTTATCAATTTTTTTTACATAACTCCCCCTTGGAGTTAGATCAATTTTCACATCAAACCTTTTGAACTATTTTGCAATTAAGTTCCTGCTTTTGTCTTAAAAAATTATAACTCCCCCTCAAACAATTATCCACTTTTTGAAATTTCTTTCTTTTTGATAATTTTTTTTTTCGAAACGAAGTTATTTTTACCTTTTGAGAACACAATTTTTATTTTCTGATGATGATTTGACTGAAAAAATTTCATAATCGCCCTCGAATAAATGTATAATAAAAGAACTTATTGAAGAGATTGTTACTTCTTTCAATTTTTCACACTTGAATTTTTTTAAAATTGATATTTTTGATAGATGCTTTTGAAGAAATCCTTTGTATGCGAATGGATTTTGATTACAAACGGCATATTTTAGCAGTGAAAGATCATTTTATGAATGATTTACTCTCCCTCAGTTCATGATACATTGATTTTGCATTTAAAGAACCATTTGTTGAGAAATACAATATTATGAAACTGATAAAAACAGAGAAGATATGTATTTGTATCTTTAAGTTATATCTTTTATATTTTTGCATTTTTTAAATTTTTATTTGTTTTTTTAGATTTAAAAAATAGTAATAGCCCAAAAATATTTTTTCTTGTTTTTGAAAATTTCCAATTTTTGTATTTTGTTTTTGAAAATATTCAATTTTGTATTTTGTTTTTGAAATTTTTTAATTTTGAATTTTGTTTTTGAAAAAATTATTTACAATATGTTTTGATGTATGATCTTGAATTCAAGAAGATAACTTTGTCAGACGTTCCAACTCAATTGGAGTCATACATCGCATACCAATCCTGTGAACTAAATAATCAAACCTTTTTTTGAAAGGGCTTTTGTAAAAAGATCAGCAAGTTGGTATTCCGTCCCGACAAAGTAAAGTTTAATGGTACCTTTTTCAACATGCGCCTTGATAAAGTGATAACGGATGTTAATTTGTTTTGTACGTGAATGTTGTACCGGATTGCAAGATATGGCAATTGCACTCTATGAATCAAAGTACATTGGGATCTTGTTGAACCAAAATCCATAATCTAGCAGTTGCGTCCTCATCCAAATGACTTGAGCACAACATGCAGATAAGGATACGTACTCAGCTTCCGCAGTTGACATGGCTGTATAATCTTGCTTTTTCGAAGACCAACTGACTAGCTTATCTCCCAGAAATTAAATGCATGTGGATGTGATTTTGTAATCATTACACCCTGCAAGGTCTGCAACTAAATATGCAATTAGCTCAAACGCAGAATTCTTCGAGTGCCATAGACCCATGTTAATGGTTTGTCTTAGATATCGAAAGATCCTTTTAACCACTTTAAGGTGTTTTTCGGTTGGGCGTTCCTGATAACGCTCACATACAAATGTCGTAAAGGCAATGTTTGGTCGACTAGCACTGAGATACATAAGTCCCCCAATCATACTACGCTATTTAGTTTGTTCAACTTAGGTACCATGTAAATCTGCATCTTGTTTGGCAGTAGCCATTGGTGTGCTAACGGTATCACATTTTTCCATCTCATGTTTCTTAAGAAGATCCATAGTATATTGTGATTGACATATAAATATTCCTCGGGGTGATTGATGAACCTGAAGTCCGAGAAAGAACTTCATCTCACTGATCATTAACATTTCAAAATTATCTTGCATTAGTTTTGCAAATCTTGTTGAAAAAACTGATTTTGTTGACCCAAAAATTATGTCATCGACATAGATTTGAACTAATAAAATGTCATCCCCGTGTCTTCTTATAAACAATGTCGGATCGACAATACCTTTTGTGAAATAGTGTTTGATTAGAAATGAGGAAAGCTTGTCATACCAGGCTCTAGGGGCTTGTTTGAGACTGTACAGAGCTTTTTTAAGATGATATACATGGTTAGGAAAGTCTGGATCTACAAAACCATTCGGTTGACGAACAAAAACTTCCTCTTTCAGTAGACCATTTAGGAATGCCGTTTTGACATCCATATGATATATAGGAAAGTTCTTGTGAGCCGCATATGCCACAAAGATTCTGACAGCTTCGAGTCTTGCAACTGGTGCAAATAATTCCTCAAAATCGATTCCCTCCTCTTGACCATATCCTTTGGTAACTAAATGAGACTTGTTTCGAATAACCGTATTTTCAGCATCAGTCTTGTTTTTCCAAATCCATTTGACTACGATTATATTTCTACCAATAGGACATTCGACAAGCTCCTAAACATCAAGGCGTTTGAACTGGTTCAGCTCATCTTGCATAGATTCAATCCAGCTGTGATCAAGCATAGTTTCCTTGATATTTTACAGTTCAATTGTACTCACTGTTAATGCGCACATAAAAACTTCGGCATCAGTTTAAAGTTGATTCCTTGTCATTATAGGTTTTGAGGGATCACCAATCACTTGTTCAATTAGATGATTCTTAGTCTGCTTATCACTTGAGCGATGTTTTTGATGAAACTTGTGCATATTTGATGGATCCTGCTATGTTGAAGATGACTCAACTTCATCGAACACAAGAGTTGGAGGTGGATTATAGAACACATTTCCATCAAATTCTGCCACGTCTTTTTGAACTAATTCGTTGGCATTTTCATTCAAGACTGGAGAAATTGGTTCAGTGGCAACTTGTTCTGTTGTAACACCTCCATTTTTACAATGCGCAGCGAAATCCACAATGGGTGTTACTTCAAAGCACAATACACCAAGATATAGAAAACAACTCAAAAGAGACGTTTACAAAACATGTGTTTCATTATTGTAATTCAGAGTAAATGTGTTTAGTCCCACATAAATCGTAACCAAATCCATCACAACATTTGAAAAGTAATTGTTTCAAATTTAAAGACATTGTTTTATGAAAACCAGGAGCACATTAGCAAGCTTCTACACAAGCGACCACACGCACAAGACCTCCACTCCATCGTTGCCATCATCCTTGGTTACCTAACATAAAATATGCTAAAAACGTCAACAAAATTGTTGAGTGAATCCACAGAGTTTATAAATAATGAGTATAAAACTTTAAACAGACGTATAGTTATCTGGAAAAACATTGCAACGAATATAATGTATCAAATTCATTTCACGCATTGAACTCATGACACTAATACCTTAACACTACATATATCTTTTCATATGTCTAAAATTTTCCCCGAAACAAGGTATTATTGCCTCATGCCTACTCGTCTCTATACAAAACGTTCGTTTGACAGTGTGTTCACCGTTGGATCCATACCCCGGACGGGGTTGTCAAACCCAATAGATCTATTTAATGTACAAGCGTTTACCTCACCGAGTAATTAACGGTTCATGATATTAAGGACTTTGGCAATAGCTACTCATGCGAAAATATCTCATAATCAGGTCCAGCATACCATAAAATCACATGTGTTCGATTTTCAAAAACAAGCATGTATCCCCCTAGCGGGTTTTATAAAACATAAAAAATATTTAAAAGCAAGGCTATGAACTCACCTTAAGCAAAAGTGTTCAATCAAACAACTCAACACGAGCAAACATTTCACGTCTCAACCGCGACCTATAAAATATATAGCGGTACGTGACTACGAGAACATATATCATAAAATCATAACTAGCATATATATAATTATATACCACAACCTCCAAGTGCGACGCAAAATGTTTATTTCGACGCACCAACAATAGTACAACATTTACCGCAAAGTTTCTATTTTTAGAAAGTTGCCGAAAGTAAGGATAATATAGAATCCAAAATAATATTTTATCGTTATGTTACTAAATTAACCAACGTCTTGACATCGAAAGTCCATACTCAAATGTTTACACATCTTTGACTTTTAAAAGTTAAACTTCGTAGTTGACTTTTCCTACAAAAATTCACCAAACTAAATTTGGCTGTAAAATCTTCGTTTTAAAGAGTTACGAGACCCATTTTATATCAAAACGACCGCAAGAATATACTCTATCATTTTCCAAAGCTTAAATTAGATTTCAAAAATTTCTCAACACGCCACGCGGCTGTCAAACTTTCTGCTCGAAAATGCCATTTACAAAACCTATTAAAACATTATTTCTCACCCTCAACGACATCAAAAATACTCTTAACTACCTTATTTGTATACAATAAACTCATCCACTTCAAATCAACAACCAAATACTCATTTGACACATTCGCACTCGGATCTATAGTATAAATCATATACACGCAACGTAACATATAAAATAAAGATGCAACAAGCTAAATAATATTCTTACAATTAAATCGACACAAAAAATAGCTCACAAAACTTTTCTTCGGCTTTTCCCTTTTGACCGTGACTCGAACATAACCAAAGACACAAAACCATAACTTTCTAATCAAAACCCACTTTCAAAAACAATAGATCTATCACCAATGAACACCATTTTCAACCCAAATCTTCAAGAACTTGACTCAATTTAAAACTAGCAAAATACTTATTGCATGTTCAAGATTTTTAGTGGGATATGGTTGTTTTATTGTGGGGATTAAGATTTTGTAATCGGATCGTATTGCATGTAAGTCAGCGACGGGTTTTAGGTGGTGGTGCTCGTCGGACGTGGAGAGGGGGAGGGTAGAAACCAAAAATTTTGTAAAAATAAAATCAGTGTGTGTTAGTTTATATAGGGGAATAGTTTGGCCTATTAATATTTCTAATCCTTAATCTTCCAAAACATGTAAATAAATGTACAAAGGTGTTTGTTTCAAGCTTATAACTGACC
>BQNB010077362.1:6046-30874 GCA_026074375.1 Tanacetum coccineum | reverse complement strand
TATTGTATGCATTTTAGTATTCTCTATATAGACGCCATTGTGTTGTGATGATATCCATTCTCGTTATGCCTCGCGTTTTCTCCTTGGCGGGGTGTGACAGATTGGTATCAGAGCCTATGGTTATAGAGAACTAGGTGATTGAGCCTAGACTATAGGTTAAGGGTCCCTCATATAGTTGCATTTTAGGGCATAAGTGTTTGTGTACGTATATACCGTATGTTTCCGCTACCTAAAAGTTTGAAATTCTTGCATTGATCATTGTTGCTTGTATGTATTATGTAAGGATGTAAGTCTGGATAGTTGTGTAGATAGTAGTGTAGATGTGATGTGAGATCCTGTTGAGGATGGTTGTGTGGTTAGAGAATTCCTCTCTTAACCGATTGAGAGATTATATTAGGTTGAGTTACGTAGATGGTAAGGTTCCCTTTCATCTATCGTTTGCGGATACATCGGATACCTGTTGGCATTGTCATCGCGATTCTTAAGTTGGTTCGTTAGCTCGTTGTTCGTTGAGATATCCAACGCTCGTGTTGGTATTCTAGGGTGTTATCATAGAACTGGTGTTCTATGTTCTCCGTTTGGCGTTTTGATTGTTTTCCTTTGTCTAAAGGTGACGATACTTTTTGGTTTGGTTCTAAGACCGTTGGTATGGATGAGTCCTTATGGTTTGTTGGTTTGCAAGAGTTCCTGTCGTGTTCGTTTTCAAGTAAATTAACATTTTGGTATTGGAATCCTTAATGTATTTTGGGAGTCTATTTTGCTATCATGATGTCTCTTGTTGCGAGTCATAAATTCCTTTTCAAAGTAATTTTGTTGTAGTCGATATCATATCGTTTAGGTGTTAAAAACTTCTTTCGAAAATAAATTATATAAATAAAATGCAACACATTTGTTTTAACCATCTTTTGATTTCTTTTATAAAATCATAATTAAAATAAGTTAAAATAAGTTTATGAAATTTTATTTAAATTTATTTTTACACTTAAAATTATTTGCATTATTAACTATGGGTTGTTTTATTTGTTTTAAAATGATTGGTATAAGGTTATGAGGGAAAGTTTCCTTGGGTAAAAAGTCGGTTTTGGAACAGAGGTTCTTAATCTTTTAATTAATGGGTCGTGGTACGTGGTATTATTCATTGGGTGTTTCTAGCATCATTGTTGCGTTTGTTAGGTCGGAGGTTCGTTCTTCTTGTCGACGTTTACATTCGGTTGATTTTTTTTCTTTTTGGAATCGTGTGATTTTTGGGTCCATACCAATTGGTGCATGTGAAGTTTGAAATTTCCTCATGGCGTGGTGCTAGAGTTGATGTTAGGACGTATCTTCTGGGTGGAATCTATGTGCCGATTGATTGGTAGCGAACTGCGATGGAATTATTCGCGATCCCAAGTTAGAATTAGAGAGTTCTCGTTTTACTTTTGATTTAGTACCTCTTAGTTATGAGAGTGTTGATGTAGTCGTAGGAGAGAATTGGTTGTTGAGACATTAAGGCCTGGATGGTTTGCCACGAGGAAGTTGTTAAAAATGCCTTGGGTAATTTGGATGAGTGTAGGTTCATAGAGAAAATGAACCTAAAGAGGATCGAGGCTGTACTAGGGAGTACCCTGGAGAATTATGGAGTGAGATATGTGATAATTTTGGTAGTATGTGGACCCTCTAAAGTGTTCCTAAGGAATTTGTAGGTTTTACCCCTGATTACGTCTGTGATTAGGATTTCGTATGGAATTAGTAAAGGAAGGATGCCGATTGCGAAGGCTCAGGTCGTTTTTAATGTCTTTAGAAAGGCAATAAGAGGATGGAATCTGATTGATTGCAGGATTTGCATAGGTAGGGTTGATTCCACTACATCGAATGGTACTTGTAGTAGGAAAAGCCGGTCTGTATTGCTTGGTTAGGATGAATGGTGAGCTAGTTTGATGTGCATAGATATCTCAGAGAAGAGGGAGATAGAAAATTTGTATGTGATTTCACACAATGGGGGGTGCAGGGGGGGATGCGTAGCTAAGACTCTGTTGAGTAGGATGCTTTTTGTTTTTTACTCTTAATTTTCTTTTTTTGTTGCATAACATTAATCATATTTGCGTAATGGACACGTTGAAGTTTACGTATTGCCTTTTGGGTTAACCCAATGCACCACAGTTTTCATAGAGTTAATGAGCAGTGTGGGTCTGTGTATGGTCGTATATAGTATAATTAACACTAAGCTAATTGACATATATTTCTGACGATATTTTAAACAACCCGAAGTGTAAGGAGGGAGTACGCGGTCGCCACGTGAAGATGATGTGGAGTCACTAAAAGGGAAGAGGAGATGTACGTGAAGTTTACAAAACGTTGGAAGTAGAGCAAAAAAGAGGAAGCTATCTAGATGTGGAAGGAATCAAATGGGTAATGAGCCGATCTTGGCATTGCGGAAGGAGCAGACGATTTCATAGTATATTATGACGCGGCGAGTAGTTAAGGATTTGGACGCTTGCTTGGAAAAAAGGAGAAGGTGATTGCTTATTACGTCTGCGGACAACTGAAGGTTGTATGAAGGATTGATGTATAGTGGTAGTTTTTGCGTTAGATAATGGCTTAGAGGGCATTATTGAGAAAGAGACATGGAGAGTAATCTATACGGATCATGAATGTCTCCAAACTTACTTTTCAATGAAGGTTTGAACCATGAGGCAAAGATTGAGGGTTGGATGTTATTTAGTGAGTTTGATTGCGAGGCCAAGTACCATCTGGGACGGCAAATGTAGTTGTGGTACGTGGTTAGTAGGAAGGGAGTGAAGCATAAGAATGAGTTTGAGATGTCTATAGAGTTCTAATCTTAGTTTGAGAATGAGGATGTTGGTGGTATATGATAACATGTCAATGCACAAAGAACGCGTCAACATAAGATGTTGCGTGGCTTGGACCAACGAGTGAAAAGAGATGGAGAGTGGTTCATATTGGTTAAGACAAGGTTCGGACCTCCATTTGGAGAGATGTAAGATTGGATATTAAAGAGGCGTATACGACAAAGGTATTCTATCATCCTGGAGCGGATTCGATGTTGGGTGGTCTTTAGGTGAACTAATCGATGGTTGGTATCAAGCGGTCTTTCAGGATTGTTGCTACAACATGAAGTTACCCGTGTCGAAGTGGGAAGGATATCTAAGGATAGTGGTTAAAGTTACCAAGTGTGAGTAGTGGTTGAACGATTTGCGGGTTTGGGTTAGTCAAATGGACTGACTAAGTCACCCCGTTCGAGCATGCTTAGGTACAAGTATGGTAGAATTTTTTAGAGGTAATTGGAATACTATTTCGTGAGATGAGTTTTTCCTAAGGTGGGGCATTATCATTTGTGTATGGATTTGCTTCATTTGAAGCTGGTATGGAAAGGAATGTTAGGTTACCGTTTTATGGCCGTAACTAGAGAGATCGTGAGTTGAATGGCGTGAGGATTCTAGAAGATTACTTTTATCCAAAGTAAAATTCAAAACCTTTCCGAGTCGTATCCCGACGAGGTGCAAATTAAAAATCGCGGTTAAGTTTGTGATCGCGTGATTGAATATTTTAAGATTTTGATTTGGTTTCCTATTTCTAACAAATATAATGCACAATCATGTAAAAGCAAGCAAATAATAAAGGCAATTAAAGATATGGGCTAAAAACGTTAACGGGAATTAAAAACGCGACTAAAAACCTAAGCTATTAAAATTTAACCTTAAAAATGTTTTTTATTTTTTTAAATCCTAAATGACTAAAAATAATTTTCAGAAAAAGAATTATATTTTTTAACTTTTATTTTATTTATTATGAATTAAAAACTATTTTAATCTAGAAAATTAATTAAAAATACTAAACTAATTTATAAAAATTTAGAAAAATCATGTAAAGTACTTTCAATTATGTAGAATCTAAGAAAAATAAAAGCTGGAAAAGTGGCTTAAAGAATAAGCAGTTAATAAGCAAAACAAAGCTAATAAGCAAAACAAGAAAAGAGCCTTAAATAATAAATTTTTTGGCACTTTAATGAAAAAGTCCCAAGGGCAGATGGTGATGAGAGTGTGTGTTAAATACGTTGGGTGTGTGAAGGGCAGGTCTCAGGTTCGAATCCTGTGACCTTGCCTTTTTATAAAACATTTTTATTTTTGAAATTTTCTTTTTGAAAAAGCTTTTTAACACCAAAATAAGAACTTTTTGAAAATTAATTTTTTATAAAAACTGAAATTAAGCCAGAAATAAGCCAAAAAGAAGTGACAGACTTGGTTTTTTATGTGACAACCGTGGCTTGAGCAGGTTAGTCAAACCGTAGTGTTGACCTAAATATTTGTTCTATATGTAAGGGTTATGTGTTATATGTGTTTATACGTGTTTATATGTGTTTGTGTGGGATATTTGTGATTGGATAATCAATCCATTGAGCGTGATCGTCTCATTGAGATTGGATTTGTGTTGGATTTTGTGGAATTCATTTCGTTCACTTTTGGTGACAAGGAAATGATTTTGGTGATTGAAGTTGTTTTGCGTTAATTGTGTAAGTGATTAGACGTATACGTATTTATGTGTTAGTAATATTAGGATGAGATTAGGTTCCAGTAGTTAGAATAAGGAAGAAATGAAATTTCTATTTTTGGAATGTTAGGTTTAATAAAAATGAAAAGTTAATTATTTTTAAATGTCTAGTAAATTACGTTTACGTAAAAAGGTATGCTCAAATAAGCTTAGGTTTTTATAAAAACTTAAGGTAAAGCAAATAATTAAGTAATTAATAAATAAATAAATAAAATTATACATGAATAGTAAAAAACAAATTTTAGAAGAAAAGGAAAAAAAGAAAGGAAATCCAAGCCTAATTAAACTAGGACTCTAATTAGGAATTATCTAGGATTATTCTAGAGGCCTATAAATACAAAATAAAATCCCATAACCCTCTCTCATATACTGTTCGACCGATCCAAGAGAAAAAGAAGAAGAGAAAATTTTAGGGTTTTGATTTTGTGAAGGAAACAAGCTTTAAGGTATGTTTAATTAATCTTTGTTAGTTATTAATCATTAAAAACATGTAATAATTATTATGATGGAATTAGGGTTTTTATAAATCTGTAAATTAATGATATTAATCATGTCATAAATATTAGGGTTTAATTGTAATCGTATGCGTATGATCGGTTAGGTTTAATTCAACTTAAAACTTGATTTAGGTTTGAGCAGAATTTTGGGTCGTGTTGTACAGATGATATCTCATGATTTATAACGAGATTTTTGATGCATCTTATGTTTAAATTGTAGTCCAGAGAGTCTACTTTCCAAAAAGTCTGGCCTCGAACGATTTTGAGTTCGAAAAGTCATTCAAATATTGTTTGCAAGAAAAGTTGTCAAAACAGTAAATACGGGTCTGATTTCGAGGAGTAAAACCCCTACTTAAAATTCGAATTAGGATTAGCCCTCTAAAGTGTTCCTAAGGAATTAGTAGGTTTTACCCCTCGTTGTAAAATGGGATTTCGTATGAAATTAGTACAAGGAGCGACGCCGATTTGCGAAGGCTCGTGTCGTTTGACGTCTTTAGAAAGGCAAGAGGTGTGGAATGATTCCAGGAGTTGCAGGGTGAGTGTTGGTTCAAATGGTAACTTGTTGTGGGAAGTGTCTGTATTGCTTGGTAGGAAGAAAGGTGGGTAGTTTGGAATGTGCATACATTATCTCGATAAGAGTGAGATAGAATATTCGTATGTCATGTCACCAATGGAGGGTGCACGGGGATGACGTAGCCAAGACTATTTTTAGGATGCGTAATGGACACGTTGAAGTTTACGGCTATACCTTTTGGGTTAACCAGTGAACTAGCGGTTTTCATGGAGTTAATGAGCCGGGTGTGCATGGTCGTATATAGACAAGCTAGTTAACGTATATATATAGACGATATTTTAAACCGACCCGAAGTCTAAGGAGGAGTACGAGTCGCACGTGAAGATGATTGTGGATTCACTAAAGGAAGAGAAGATGTACGTGAAGTTTTCCAACAACGTGGAAGCGGAGCAAAGAGGAAGCTATCTAGATGTGGAAGGAATCAAATGGGTAATGAGCCGATCTTGGCATTGCCAGAAGGAGCAGACGATTTCGTAGTATATTATGACGCGCGAAGCAAGGATTTGAAAGCATGCTTGGAAAAAAGGGAGAAGGTGATTGCTTGGACGTCATAACAACTAAAGGTTCTTATGAAGGATTGCATGACTAACGTAGTAGGTTTTGCCTTATAATGCTAGTGACATTAAATGAACGAGACATGGAGAGTAATCTATACGGATCATGAATGTCTCCAACACACTTTCAATCGGAAGGATTTAACATGAGGCAAAGATGATGGATGGATGTTATTTAGTGAGTTTGATTTCGAGGCCAAGTGCCATCTGGGAAAGGCAAATGTAGATGTTGTACCGTGGAGTGAAGCCAATAATGAGTTCGAGATAGATGTACGACGATCCGATCTAGGTTTAAGAAAAGGATGTTGGTGGCATAAGATAAGATGTCCAATGCTAAGAACGCGTCAACATAAGATGTTGCGTGGCTTGGACCAACGAGTGTGAAAAGAGATGGAGAGTGGTTCATATTGGTTAGACAAGGTTCGGATCTCCATTTAGAGATATGTAAGGACCTAGGCTATTGAAGAGGCATATACGACAAAGTATTATATCCATCCTGGAGCGGATACGATGTTGTGTGGTTTTAGGTTAACTAATCGATGGCTGAGTATGAAAAAGGATATAGCTAGTTGCGGTAGTAAGTATTTAGCGTATTTGGAAGTGGAAGTTGAGTATCAAGGGTCTTCAGGATTGTTGCTATAACCTGAGTTACCCAAGTAGAAGTGGGAAAGGATAACTAAGGATATTGTTGTCAAGTTATTAAGTGTGAGTAGTGGATACGATGCGATTTGGGTGTAGTCAATGGACTGACTAAGTCACCCCAATCCTAGCTATGCTTAGGACAAGTATGGTAGATTTTAGAGGTAATTGGAATACTCACTTTCATGAGATGAGTTTTTCCCTAAGGTATGGATTATTATTCGAGTGTGGAGGTGCTTCATTTGGAGCATAGTATGGAAAGGAATGTACGTTACCATTTTATGGGCCGTAACTGGAGAGAGTGAGTTGAATGGATCGAATTTGGTACAAAAAACAACCAACAAGATAGTGGTAATACAGGAAAGGCTTGAGGCAGCCAAATTGTTGAAAGAGTTAGCTCGGTAGTAGTGGGAAACTTTTGAATTAATGCTGGGTGGTTAAAGGTCTCACCTTGGAGAGGTGTAGTACGTTTGGAAAGAAAGACAAGTTAGAACCGAGTTATGTAGGACTATTTGAGATCCTTGGGTGGATTAGACCTATAGTTCGGTTGAGAATTTCTGTCTTATGAGCTGAGTATCAGAAATTTGGATTGGGAGGTGCTGAAAGTTTGAGTAAACTTGAATTTGCGTAGATTCTTTAGATACGTTGAGATTTGTAACATCTTATATCTTAATTTCAAGACAGTTCTTGTTTGATGAGTTGCGAGGTTAAGATATAAAACATGTTGTTACAACAACTTAAGGGTTTTGATGAGTTTTCTCGATGATGAGCGAGGTTCATGTAGTGGGATGCTTTTTTTTATTTGGGGTTGTTGTGTTGCTAATTGCACCCTTGTGGGAGTAAGCAAAGTCATTAGCAGTTGGATTCGAATTGTAGAAGTTAGTTGAGATTAAGGTTGACAAGACTCTTTGTTTTGTCAAGGAACCGTTAATGTTGTGGACCAAGAGGTCATGAGTAAAGCGTAGTATGATAGCATTAGTGAAAGTTCGTTGGGATTCAAAGCGTTGTCCTGAACTTACTTGGGAACTTAAGGATCAAATGAGGTCTAAGTGTCCTCAGTTGTTTGTCGATAGTGCTAATGTCTCGAGTAGTTAAATCTCGGGATGAGATTTTCTCAAGGTGGGGATATTATGACAACCGTGGATTGAGCAGGTTGGTCAAACCATAGTGTTGACCTAAATATCTATTCTATAAGTATGGTTTATGGGTATGTATGTTTCTATGTGTTCTATGTGTATTTATTGAGGATTTGAGAATCAACCTAGTGAGTGTGAGAGTCTCATTAAGGTGTGATTATGATGGAGTTTGCATGAGTGCATTTCATTCACTTTTGAGTGACATGTAAATGACTTGTGAATTTTGAGCGTTTATGTATTTATGTGTCAGTATTTACGTATTTATATTATTAGGTTTTAGAAGTTAGGTTAAGGAATAATGTGGTTAAAATATGGAAGATGGTGGTGAACTTTCCATATATACAAAGTGAATTTGGAAATGAAAAGTTATTTTTAGAAAGTAGTTTTCAAGCAAAATGGTTTACCAAATTAGCTTAGATTTTTATAAAAACTTAAGGTATAGAAGGTAATTAATTAATTAATAAAATAAAATAAATATTTTTTTATGCATGAATAGTAAATACGAATGAAAAATGATTTCTAAGCCTAAAATGTATGCCTAAAAATGAACCTACAAATATGATTGGTGTAATTTAAATTTTGATTAGTGAATATTAAGAGAGAGAAAAAGTGTTTGACACTTGGCAAAGTATGAATGGTGTAGGCTTACTTGTAGGTCTATTTTGTAGGTCTAAATATCATAACTCAATAAGAATTTTAGGGGAATAAAAGAAAAAAAGAAAGAAAGAATAGCCTAATTAAACTAGGACTCTAATTACGAATTATCTAGAATTAGTTTGGGGGCCTATAAATACAAAATAAAATCCCATATCCCTCCCCCCTATGTATGACCGGTCGAACAAGAGAAAAAAAAGAGGAGAAAAATTAGGGTTTTTGCTTTGTGAAGAAATCAAGCTCTAAGGTAAGTTTTAATTAATT
The DNA here is from genome assembly GCA_026074375.1 of Tanacetum coccineum. NCBI lineage: Eukaryota > Viridiplantae > Streptophyta > Magnoliopsida > Asterales > Asteraceae > Tanacetum > Tanacetum coccineum. The sequence goes on along the minus strand of BQNB010077362.1, from coordinate 22,008 downwards.
CTTATTATGTTCTAATCATTTATTCATGTAATAATTAATATGGTGGATAATTAGAGTTTATTAAAATCTGTAATTAATGATATAATAATCATGTTACAATGATTAGGGTTTCATTAGGATCATATGGGTGTATTCGTTAGGGTTTAGATTGTGTTAAAACTTGATTTAGATTATGGCAGAATTTAGGGCTGTGTTGTTCGGCAGATATCTCAATGATGGTAATAGATTTTGTCAAGTTTCCGGTGTCTATGACGTAGCTCAGAGAGTCTAGTTTTCATAACATCCAGCCTCGAAGGTTTTTGAGGTGGGAAGTCAGTTAAACGTTAGTTAAAAGAAAAGTTATCAAAGCAGTAAATACGGGTCAGATTTAGGTCAGTTTACAAGGTATAAAACCCCCACTTAAAATTTGAATTAGGACTAGCCCTTCTACAGGAGTTTAGTTCTATGTGTCTATGAAATATTACCCAAAGGAGAGCTTCTGATTTGGAGTCTAAGTATGATTTTTAAGTCCAAACTTTTTAGTGTGCAATCAGATCTGAATTAGGACTGTTTTGAAGTTTGATTTTCTTAGGAGTACTTCTGCATGTAAATGGCTCTTGGGAATCATGAGGTAGTTAATATACTCATAAATAAACATAGATGATTTTTGGTATAAATTATAGAGGTCAGTAAGTAGAGGTTTTTAGTATGTTAAGTCACGTTAAAATTCTGCAGTTTGGAACAAATTGTGACTGACTAGTGAAACTTGTTAATGAAGTGGTTAAAGTTGGGTATGGTGTCGGGGTGACCCATGAGGGTAATTAAACATCTTAGAAATCTATCATATAATTTTTACATGTGCATTAAGATTTTGGCTTAGTAGCGTGTAACACGAGTTATTTTGTTGTTTAGATTTGTGCTAGTTGTTTGTGAAGCTTTTTATTGGAATATTTTGGAAAGCTAAGCAAAGGTGAGTTTTATAGCCCTTTTTTCTCATGTTATTTTGGGGTGAGAATCAAGCTTGTCTTGTTGTATTGTATTATCTTGTCTTGTTATGTCTTGTTTTGCCTTGTTGTTATTGTTGTGTTATGAGATTTGGAGCGGGGGTAACGTTCCTGCCCAGTGTTATGAGTCGTGACTTCGCCTACTTTATGGGTAAGATCCTTGGAGGTGATCAACTCCTAGTGATATTGTGACTTCGGTACCAAGAGTCTGGAATTAGGATTGTATTCCTTTCTATGACTATTAGTAGAGTAACGAGGTACGCCTACCTCATTGATTGAATTGTTTGGTATGCTTATGGATCGTGGGCACGTTCCGTCCCGTTGTTGTTATTTGTTATCATGAATTATTTTGGTAATTACAGCAGCTAATAGAAAGTTTATTTTAGGATATTGTTGAATGTCATAAACCTATGATTCTCGCTTAACTTTATGATGACGTTTTAAGCATCATTTTTAGGTGAGCTTAATGGTGCTAAGATAGAGCGAAGTGGCTAGAAGAGACTGTAGGATGCTTAGAGTTTATTTATGCTCTCTGTCTGAGTAAATGCGTTTGCATGAATTGTTTGGATTATGTTTTGCATGTCATTTATTAATTAGACTTCTTTCTCATTAATAAAGATGCCATTAGGTTTTGGGTATTGTTATGACACTTTGTGTCTTTGCTTTACTTTAGTTTTCATTTTAGTATTCTCTATATAGACACCATGTGTTATGATGATATCCATTCATGTTACGCCTCACGTTTCCGCCTTGGCGGGGTGTGACATTTCTTATGTTTTCACACACATTTCTCATCTAATCTTCTCTCTAATCAACTGATCTCTATCTCTCTCTTTTTCTAGCATCTCTTTTTAAATATTATGCAGGTAATTCACTTCAAGAAAGGAATTGCCAAATACGCGAAAGTTTCAAGTACGCCTCAAAAGTATCTTGATCTTGATTCTTCTTACTTCATTCAAGAGATCATCTTGCTGTGATTTATTGCTATATTGTTAGTTGTACATCAAGTGTAGTTGTGTTATTATCGATTCTCGTGTGTGAGAAATTCGATGATCATATTTGTAACCTATAGAAGTATACCATCGTTGTGAAGGCTTCTCCGCCAAGTGAAAGGAGCTGGGTGACTAGTGTTTAACAAACTCTCGAGAAGGTTACTCGGGGAGTGGAGTAGGGTAAGAAAGGTGTCCTTGTAGCCGAACCATTATAAATACTTGTGTCCCGGTGAAATCTTTTTACACTATATTTTCTCTTTACTTTTACATCTCTTACTTCTTAATTATCAAACATCAACATCTAGATCACTTCACTAAAAAGTTTCAAACAAAGTGTTTTACAATTCTTAAAAGCTCAAAAAAAAAATAGAAAACTATTCAACCCCTCCCCCCTTTTAGTTTTCCACAATATCTTATGTGTTTTGAAAATAGATAATCAAATAATCAGCTGTTACAAAACGTTATTTTGAAATGTAGTGTTTGGATTTTATTATGTTGTTTGATAGTGTAATAATTAGATAATCATTTTTTTAGTGTTTGGCAAAATAAATTTTCCAATTACTTAACGTTAAAATTACCTAAATAAACATGGTTATTACTTAACTATTTTATTTCAAGGTCTACAACGGTTTAAACAATAACGAATTAACGACTTTAATTTTGTGACGTTAGACCAAATAAAAATTACAGAAACATTTTGGTTCTTCTATACTTTCGTTAGTAAGTGATACCGTGATTTTCTATTCGACGTTCTCGATTGTAATATTGGTTGTTCGGACATATCTGCTTTTTCGGATTATAGCCCGCGTTTGTTGTTCTTTCGTTACATTGATTACTCGTATGAGTATCAAGGTTTCTTTTAAGCACTAATTGTTCCTAACATATTAGTGTGGATCATTACTCCCTTCTTTGTATATCCTTTTGGTCTTTCGTAACCGTTGGTGAAATGTTCGTACGATGCTTTTTAGTTTTCTCTGGTGATCGTTATTTGGATAAGACCTTACGCTTTTCTTTTGGCATACGTAACGCTCTTGCATGTGTTTTCTTGTACGAGTTCGTTTGATTTTATTTGAGTATATGGTTCCGGGTATATTCTTTCGTTTTTCCAAACATATAATTGTGTTAGGTCTGTACGGTGTTTACGATCCATGTTTGTTGTATATGGTGTCATTGTTTGAGTAAAACATATTTATATAATGATGTCTAATTATAAAAAACTCTTTGGATGTATTGTGTTAGTGTTTGAGAAAAACTATGTTTAATATGATCTTTGTAAAAAGAATATGTTTAAATGGTCTATACAAATAGGATATGAAAACTTTTAAGTAGTTTAATAAATTTTATTTATTATAAAATGCTAGGTGATTCGCAAAGTGATTCATGGTGGTAGGGTACGAATATACCATTAGATAACCATCTCTAGATTTTTTTTATGACAACCAGCATGAATTTTATAAAGATTAAATTTAAGACAATTTTATTTATTATTTAAAACGATTTTTATACTTAAAGCGACTTTCTTAATTTAAATAGATTTTTATAAAAACATTATTTAATTTGGTCTTTCGAGTAATGTCGATTAAATAGTATAAGGAATTTCCGTTCTTTTCGTATGATATATTTTTTTAGATGTTCGTTTGTCGGTACTCTATTGATTCTTTCGTGCGTTTTCGCTCGGTTGCTATAGTATCCTTTCTTTCAAAGGATTCTTATGTCATTTGATCAACGTCTCTATTTGCATATGTGGAATCTCCTATATGCATTCTAGCCTTTGACTCGATATTCGTTTGTTATCCTATTCGATTGTTCGTAACCCTTGGAGTTCGTTGATACCGTTGAGTCATGGAAGCTTTGATGTGCTTGTGGGAATGGACCGGTTGTCCAAGAGGAAGTTTGGGATAGTATGTCATGGGAAGGTGGTTAGGATACCGTTGGAAGGTGATGAGATACTTCAGGTTCATAGTGAACGTACTCAAGGAGTCGTAAAAACCTTAATGAACACAAAGGTAGATGAACCAAAATTGAGTGGTATTTCCATCGTACGAGATTCATTGATGTGTTTCCAAAAGATTTATCGATGACCACCACGACGACAAGTTGAATTCCGCATAGATTTAGTTCATAGAGCGATGCCAGTTGCAAAGTCTCCATATCGTCTAGCACCCTTGGAAATGCAAGAATTGTCTGAACAACTTCAAGAGTTGCAAGACGACTGGTTTCATCGGACTAGTCATTTTCCATTGGGGAGCACCAGAGTCGTTGTTTGTTAAGAAGAGGTGCATGGAGTTCATTTGAAGTTAGAGTTGGAATTACTGAGGAAGGAGAAGTTGTATGCTAAGGTTACTAGTGTGAGGCAGTGAAGAATTGGGAAGTACCTACGACACCATCCGAGATATGATTATTCTTGGATGGAGGTTAATTACCTACGTTTCATTCGCAAACTTTTTCTAAGATTGTTTTAAACCCGTTACTTCCCTAACTGAGAGGGCTCTGAGTATGAGTGGGTGCGCAGAACGAAAATGAGGCTCTTCGACTTTCGAATAATGATTTTGTGTGGATGCTTCGATAAAGAATGTTGTTGGTTATGGTTCGTAAAAAGGGAGGAGTGATGACTAAGACGAGAAAGAGCAATGTCCATTGACTATCCAGTCAAGTGATAAGGACAGAATTGGCTTACTTCAAGGTGAGACAGGTCCAAAGTAGCAGATCGCGCCAGCAGAAATGCTGCGTGACCTGGACCAACAAATGGAAAAGAGAGCAGATGATGGTTGTACTTTATGGATTAAATTGTATAGTAAGTATGAGTATGAAATTCGCTACCATTCAGGTAAGGCAAATGTGGTGATTGAGGCATTAAGTAGGAAGGAACGAGTGAAACCTAGACGTGTTCGAGCGATGGCTATGATCATTCAGTATGGAGTAAGAGGAATGATACTGACAGCCCAAAGTGAGGCGTTCAAGCAAGAGAACGTACTCGCAGAAATACTACATGGTTTAGATCAACAGATGGAAAGAAAAGGAGACGAGAGTTTGTATTTTATGGATCGTATATGAGTTCTGTTAGTAGGGAATGATGAGGACGGTAGTAATGGATGAGGCTCATGCATCAAGGTACTTGGTACATCCGGGAGCGGATAAGACGTACTATAACCTTGGAGACATGTATTGGTAGCCACGTGTAGAAAATATATAGTTACCTATGTTAGCAATTATTGGATTTGTTTAAGAGGTGAAAGCTGTGATGTCGAAGACTTTTGGCTTACTGCAATAGCCTGTGATACTTGAGTAAAATGAGATAGAACCACCATGAATTTTATCACTAAATTTCCAAGGTCAAAGTAGTGAGTATGATGTGATTTGGGTGATGGTCGATAGACTGACCAAGTAGCTCATTTTCTAGCTATACAAGAGATTTCAAGATGTGAAGTTGGCAAGGATTTATATTGATGAGATAATAGCAAGGAATGGAATTCTGGGTGATGATCAAACTCAGATTTAGATGGATGATTTACTTTGTGGTTTTGGCAGACGCTGCAGAAAGTGTTAGTGACGCGATTAGATTTGAGTACTGCTTAGCATCCTCAAGCGGATGGACAAAGTGAACGTATGATTTAGACTTTAGAGGATATAATGAGGGCATGTGTTATCGATTTTGGTGGTAGTTATCAATTAAGCATTCGGTGTGCTCCGTTTGAAGCATTGTATGGAAGGAAGTGTAGGTCGCCTGTTTTATGGGCTGAGATTGGGGAAAGTAGTTTGATTGGACCTGAGTTGGTTCAAGAGACGACTGATAAAGTGGTGTTGATAAAAGAGAAGCTCAAAGCGGCGAGAGACCGTCAAAAGAGTTGTGCTGATAATAGGCGCAAACCTGTTTTGGAGTTTGACGGTAGGAGAACGGGGTATGCTAAAAGGTTCGCCTGGAAATGGTGTAATTCGCTTTGGGAAAAAGGGTAAGTTAGCACCACGGTATGTAGGGCCATTTGAGATTCTTGAAAGAATCGTCCCGTAGCGTATCGGTTGAGATTGCCTGAGGAATTGAGTGGAGTACATGACACGTTTCATGTGTCAAACCTAAAGTAGTGATTGGTGGATGCTAGTCTACATGTATCATTGGATGAGATCGAGGTTGACAAAACTCTTCTTTTTGTTGAGGAACCTGTTGAGAATAGTCACTTGTGAATGTTCATGAGGTTAAAAGTACGCGGATGGTGATTAGTTAAGGTCCGGGTTTTGGTAGAGAAGAAGCGTGAGGTCTTTAAGGACTTCAGGTAAAAACTGAGATATCCACACTTTTCGTATTGAGCAAATGGGGACATTGGGTAGTTGTAGGTTAGTTGTAGTTGAAGTTGGGTACATAAGGTTTCTTGTAGACCTTAGTATGCCCTTAGATGTGTTTGTGTGATTTTGGTTAAAGTTATTTTATGAATAAACTCAAAGTCGAGCCAATTTTTCAAAAACGTTGGGCTTTGTAACAACTTATAACTTGGGTTCAAGACAGTTCTTGTTTGATGAGTTGCGAGAGACGGGGTTGAAAATGACGTTACGCAACTTAAGGTTTTTGACGAGTCTCTCGATGAGGCGAGGTTTCATAGTAGTGGATGTTTCTTTTCGTTTTAAGGGTTATTGCTGCTATGCATTACCCTGTTGTGGGCATTGCAAAGTGGTTAGCAGTAAGATATTCTTGGAAAGTTAGTTTGAATTCACAGTGTAATTTGAAGTTTAACATGGGTTATGGGAGGACTACTTGAAAGCTAAGTAATCCTCGATTTATTGGTTTGGTATATGATAGCGTTGAACCTTTTGGTTTAAATCCGGAATGAGATTTCTAAAGGAGGGGATACTGTGAAAACATGCCTTGAGCAGGTTAGTCAAAAAAAACTAATTAGTGTAGACTTATGTATCTGTTGCAATGAACTGGGTTATGTGTTAATGTGTTTATATGTGTTGTGTGTGTCTGTGTGGGATATGTGGGAAAGTATGATATCAATCCATTGAGGCGATCATATCATTAGGATTGGATTTGTGTTGGCATTTGTGACGAGTTCATTTCGTTCACTTTTAGTGACAAGGAAAATGATTTTGGTAATTGAAGCGGTTGGTTTCGCGTTAATTGTGAAGTAATTCTAAGTATATGTATTTTTTGTTTTATTTAATATTAGGATAGATTAGGTTTAGTAGTTAGAATATGAAAGAAATGAAATATTTCTCTTTTTGAAAAGTTAGGGTTAAATAAAACTAAAAGTTTATTTATTTTAAAAGTTAGTAAATTGCGTTTTTAAGCAAAAAAGGTTCATATGCGAAGCAAGTTAAGGTTTTTTAAAAAACTTTAAGGTATGGTTTAATAATTAAGTAATTATAGATATAAAAATAATAATATATATATAAATAAGTCAATCGGGTCCAGTTTTTAGAATAAAAGAAAAAAAGGAAACAAACATCTTAACTTTAACTTAAAATTGGTAAAAAGTATCTTATCATAACCTTTTTCGTAAACTCTTATAAATACCAAAACCCTTCTTCCCCCTGTGTTTTTAAATTGTCCCAGCCGAATTTATCAAGAAGGAAGAAGGAACAAATATTATTTTTTTTCAAGTTTGGTGATTTTTGTGTTCAAGATCAAGATTTAGTATAATTATAATCTTTGATGTAAGTATCATAAAAACATTTAATAAATTATTCTTATGGATAATTAGGGTTTCATAACATCTGTAATTAATGATATAATAAACATGTTATAATGATTAGGGTTTAATTAAGATCATATGAGTGTATTCGTTAGATTTAGATCGCGTTAAAACATGATTTAGATTAGGGCATAATTTATGGCTGTGTTGTTCGGCTGTTATCTCAATGATGGTAATAGATTTTGTTAAGTTTCCGGTGCCTATGATGTAGCTCAAAGAGTCTAGTTTCCATAACATCCAGCCTCTAAGGTTTTTGAGGTCGGGAAGTCAGTCAAACGTTGGTTGCAAGAAAAGTTGTCAAAGCAGTGAATAAAGGTCAGATTTAGATCAGATTACGAGGTATAAAATACTACTTAAATTCGAATTTAGCTTAGCCCTTCTACAGGAGTTTAGTTCTATGTGTCTATTAGAAATCCCCAAAGGAGAGCTTCTGATTTAGAGTCTAAGTATGGTTTTTATGTCCAAAATCTTTAGTGTGCAAACAGATCCGAATTATGACTGTTTTGAAGTTTGATTTTCTTAGGAGTACTTGTGCATGTAAATGGCTCTTGGAAATCATGAGGTAGTTAATATACTCATAAATAAACATAGGTGATTTTTGGTATGAATTATGAAGGTCAGTAAGTAGAGGTTTTGAGTATGTTAAGTCACGTTAAAATTCTGCAGTTTTGAACAAATTGTGACTAACTAGTGAAACTTGTTAACGAAGTGGTTAAAGTTGGGTATGATTGTTGGGATTCTTAATTTGATGAGACAAAATGAAGACGAATGAAATAAGAGGGACTAATCTGGGACTAATTCAACATTATGGGAAGTTACAAGATAAATATCATTAATGTGGTTTTTAATGATAAGCATTAATGTTGATAAATATATTAATGTGGTTTGGAATAATAATTTATGTTGATAAGTGTCAATTAAGTTTTCCTTTGTAACGTCTTATGATCTCTCCCTATATAAAGAGATCATAGGCGTGTAGTTTTATAGATCCATCCATAGAAAACACAGACTTCTCCAATGAGAGTCTGATTACAAAGTGTGTGTGCTTTGTATATTAGTTAGTTAGTTAGTTAGTACACTCATAGTAGTTGGTGTGCCCCATGTTTAATAGGGTTGGGGTAAATAGGAATCGTTTGAATGAAAAAACCTATTTGATATTATTGCTTTTCTTATCTATTCGCTTCTACTCGTGTTCAATAGTTTCTGTAAAACGATCCTAGATGGGCTAAACGATTATCAACATGTGGTATCAGAGCCATGGGGCTCTTGATCTGGGATCTACAAGGTTTTTGAAGAAACCCTAAAACCCTAATTTTCAAGAAATCGATTTGTGGCGTTAAAGTTTATGGGGTTTTTTTTTGAGTTAAATTTGATTATATCAATATTCTATAATTGCCTCTCTTCCTTAATTGGTATGCATACAATTGTAAATCATTGTTACTATCAAGTGGTTTCTATAGAAGAATGAAGGCACTGCTCAAGGTAACTGTTCGAAAGTACTGCTTCTATTCGAAAGTACTGCTCATTATGCTCAAAGTACTGCTCGTTGTGATAAAGTACTGTTGTTATGTATTCGAACGGGCTACGGCTAGTTTCATCGAGAAGTTAGTTTATACTTGCTAGCTTTGCTCGATATCGGACTTAGCGTAAATTTTTGGTTCTCGGGATGTGAAGACGGATATCGTACAGTGCATATTTTTGGATGGATTTGAATCTCAAATGCTTCGTTTAAGGGGAAGATAATAATGGCTCGTATTTGGAGATTTATTGAAGAGGTGATTATGAAGAAAATCGAATATTGCTTATTTGATGTCGTAGTTGAGTTTCACAGGTGCGTGTCTTATCATATCTTAAAGTTGTGGTTGGCTTTTAAGATAACTTGTTCGTGCTTACAATGGTGTGACGAAGACTTGACGAATCTACAGAAGGGTGTTGTGATTTTTTTATGGTTGCTTAATGCTCACACTTGCTATCACTTTAAGGAGTTACGTTGTTGTGCTCAGTGTCTCATATAGATGAGGATTTTGTCAAGAGGTTGCGGTCTACTTATATTTCATAGATTTACTTATAAGTTCGACGTCACGTGGATAGTGCAAGACATAAGACACAAGTTTGGGAAATTCAACTTCTTCAACAAATTTGTTATACTCAGTTTTCTTCATCAGTAATCATTACATAGAGCCTACATAGTTCGAGATTCAAGAGATGGTAAACATATGGGTTTCAGGGGAAGCTTATTGTTTAAATGTTTTCCATCTACATGCACCACTTGAGGGGAAGTGTTTCAAAAGTTGCGTTCTACACAAGACCCCTATTGGTGATTACAAATAGGGGAAGCAAGATTCTGATTTTTGCAGCTCTATTATTATGTGTTGTGGCATGATCCATAAGTTAAGGGGAAGCTATCTACAAAGGAAGATTTTGTTTCATTCAGGGAGATGATTACATCTCAACTTCAGGGGAAGCTTTGGCTTTATGATGAAGTTCGTACACGACTTTGTTTGTTTTGTCATCATCAAATAGGGGAAGATTGTTGGGATTCTTAATTTGATGAGACAAAATGAAGACGAATGAAATAAGAGGGACTAATCTGGGACTAATTCAACATTATGGGAAGTTACAAGATAAATATCATTAATGTGGTTTTTAATGATAAGCCTTTAATGTTGTAAATATCATTAAGGTGGTTAGGAATACTAATTAATGTTGATAAGTGTCAATTAAGTTTTTCCTTGTAAACGTCTTATGATCTTCCCTATATAAAGAGAACATAGGCAGTGTCGTTTTTTTTTTTTAAAAAGGATCCATCCATAGGAAACCACAGACTTCTCCATTGGAGGTCTGTATTACAACGTGTGTGTCTTTGTATAGTTGTTGTTAGTTAGTTAGTACACCCTAGTAGTTGGTGTAGGCCCATGTTATAGGTTGGGGGGTAAATAGGAATCGTCTTGAATGAAAAAACCTTGTTTGATATATTGCTTTCTTATTATCGCTGCTGTTCCATATTATTTCTGTAAAAAGATCCTAGATGCCGGCCTAAACGATTTCAACATTTGGTGTCGGGGTGACCAATGGGGTTAATTAGAACACCTTAGACATCATTATATGATTGTATACATGTGCTATTAAGCTTTTGTCTTTAGTAGCGTGTAACACGAGTTATTTTGTTGTTTAGATTTGTGTTAGTTGTTTGTGAAGCTTTTTGTTAGAATCTTTTGGAAAGCTAAGCAAAGGTGAGTTTCATAGCCCATTTTTCTCATGTTATTTTGGGGTGAGTATGATGCTTGTTGTCGTGTTAAAATGTTTTTAAGCTTGTTGTGGTTATGTGTATTGGATCGTGGGCACGTTCTGTCCCATTGCGTTATGATATGATATGTTTGGTATTGTGGATCCCAATATACAAAATGAGGTTTGGCGGTGATAAGATTGCTTGAGCTAATATGAGGCCATGTAGCGCACATATGAATTTGGTATGATTGTGGATCGTGGGCACGTTCCGTCCCGTTGTGGTTATTTTATGGCATGAATTGTTTTGGTAATTGCAGCAGCAGTTTGATTTTCTTAGGAGTACTTGTACACATAAATGGCTCTTAGTAATCATAAGGTAGTTAATATACTCATAAATTAACATAGGTGATTTTCAAGTGAGCTTAATGGTGCTAAGATAGAGTGAAGTGGCTAGAAGAGACCGTAGGATGCTTGGAGTTTATTTATGCTTTCTGTTTTGAATAAATGTGTTTGCATGAATTGTTTGGATTATGTTTTGCATGTCATTTATTGACGAGACTTCTTTCTCATTAATAAAGACACCATTAGGTTTTGGGTATTGTTATGACACTTTGTGTCTTTGCTTTACTTTATTTTTCATTTTAGTATTCTCTATATAGACACCATGTGTTATGATGATATCCATTCTTGTTTACGCCTCGCGTTTCCGCCTTGGCGGGGTGTGACACTTCTTTTGCGGATCCTTCTCGCAAGAGGAGTAGGTCCCCTACCACATCTGTACTGATACCTTCACATATACCTAGAGCATTGTCTTTTGCACGCGCTGATATTTTGCCACATCATAAGAGGATTAAGAGTTCTGATTCTGCGATAGATTTAGAGGGTTGTTTGGATGAGAGTTCTGAATCATCTGTACCTAGAGAGACTAGTTTGAGGGATGATGTTGTTGTCAGGGGTAGTGATGAGCCTCACTTAGAGCATGATATCGATCCTGAGATTCAGGCAGAGATTGATGAGTGTATTGCTTACGCGGATGCTCTTAGAGCTAGAGGGATTGATGCTAGGGTTTTGGTTGAGGCTGTTGATCGAGAGGAGATTAAGACGGGTACAAAGGGCCCTGTTGAGGTTAGAGTTAAGAGGTTACGCACCCTGCGGTGCCAGATGATATCCCTGAGCCTGCTCAGGAGGAGGGAGCTATAGAGGTTGCTTATGAGATGTTGGGAGACCTGGTACAAAGATTTCACGATCACACGGTGGAGATCCCAGTTCACCAAGTTTAGACTATTAAGGGCGTTCAGAGGGATCAGGGGCACAGGATCGTAGCGACAGGGCAGCAGAGTGTTGTTCTGTCGGAGAGGATCAGTAAGCTGGAGCGGGATAATACGAGACTTAGAGGCACGTCGGATGTTGCAAGTCAGAGAGTTTCCCGACTTCAGCGGATGGAGTTGCGTGTTCGTAGAGAGATGAGGCAGATTCAACGTTTTCGATTTTATGATGGCACTAGGATTGCTAGGCTCGAGGCTTGTTCTAGGAGGCACTTAGGCTATCATCCTTAGATTGTTCCATGATTGTTCTAGTATTGATCCGCAGTATCTAGTAGTAGCGTATTATTAGGGATTCGTAAATCCTATCTTTTGGAAACCGTGATGTAATCATTGGCATTTAGCGATGTGAAATCTAATATGTATTATTCTATGTTATGGTGTTCATAATCTAATGATATTTTCGTTTACTCGTTGCATATTGCATTATTACTAAATCATGGCATTTATTTTATTGTGTGTTTCCATGTGATGAAACCCGTTATTTTCTTTATTGAACCCCGTTAATAATCTCATCTTACCAAAAGATCTCATCATGTGGTGTATTGTTATGTTGTAGGACAATGCTTAACACACAACCAGGAGCGACGATGACACGTGAAGTAGTTAACAAACTAATTGAGCTCCGTATAGCAGAAACGTTTGAAGCTCGCGACGCTGCCAGAACCTTGAACCCCTTATGGAAAGTGGGGGTGAGCAGGAAGGCAAGAATGGTGATGACTATGAAGGTAGAAATGAGGCAAGAATGGAAATGGAGGAGACGAGAATGGAGGAGTGAATGGAAATGGAGGGAATGGAAATGAAGGAGGAGACGGCAATGGAAATGGTAATATGAACGGAAGAGGAAATGGTCATAACTTAGGAGGTCTTATGCCTGTTGCTAGAGAGTGCACATATCAAGACTTCCTGAAGTGCCAGCCACTTAACTTTAATGGAACAGAAGGAGTTGTTGGGTTGACTCGTTGGATTGAGAAGATGGAGACGGTGTTCCACATTAGTAATTGTCCACAAAAGTACCAAGTAAAGTATGCTACATGCACACTGCTAAATAATGCTTTGACGTGGTAGAACTCACATAAGAGAGCGATTAGGTTTGAGGCTGCATATGCCATGAAGTGGACAGAACTTATGAAGTTGATGATAGAAGTGTACTGTCCGAGGAACAAAATTCAGAAAATGGAGACTAAGTTATGAAACTTGACAGTAAAAGGAAATAACTTGACTGCTTATACCATGAGATTTAAAGAATTGGTTCTGTTATGTACTAGAATGGTCCCCGATGAGGAGGACAAGGTTGAGAGATTAATAGGAGGTTTACCTGATAATATCCAGGGGAATATGATCGCTGATGAGCCCACTAGACTTCAAGATGCGATTCATGTTGCTAACAACCTAATAGATCAGAAACTGAAGGGTTATGCTAGAAATGCTGAAAACAAGAGAAGGTTTGACAAGAACCCAAGGGACAACCGTGGGCAGTAACCAGCTTTTAAGCGACAAAGTGTTGGAGGCCAGAATGTGGCAAAAGCTAACACGACAGGAAGTAATGAGAAAAAGGGGTATGTTGGGTCTCTCCCCTACTGCAACAAGTACAGGTTGCACCATGAAGGGCCGTGTACTGTGAGGTGTGGAAACTATAACAGGGTTGGTCATATGACTAGGGATTGTACGGCTGTTGTTGTTACAAACACTCAAAGAGCCCTAGTTGGGAATCAGTCGTGTATTGTTTGTTATAAGTATGGAAGGCCGGGACATTTTAAGAAGGATTGTCCTAAGTTGAGAAATCAGAACCGTGGGAACAAGACTGGAAGCAATGAAGCTACAACGAAGGCTTATGCCATCTAAGGAGGAGCAAAACCCAATTCTAATGTCGTTACGGGTACGTTCCTTCTCAATAACTGTTATGCTTGTATGTTATTCGATTCGGGTGCCGATAGGAGTTTTGTGTCGTCTACCTTTAGTGCCTTGCTTGATGTTCCACCATCCACTTTAGACACTAGTTAAGCCATAGAACTTGCCGATGGAAGAATTTCATAAACATATGTTATTCTTAGAGGTTGTACGTTAGGATTATTAGGTCCAACATTCGACATCGACCTAATGCCCGTAGAACTTGGTAGTTTTGATGTCATTATCGGTATGGACTGGTTAGCGAAGTATCACGCGGTGATCGTTTATGACAAGAAAATCATCCGTATCCCTTATGAAGATGAGGTGTTGATAATCCGAGGTGATGATTGTGACACCGGAAGTAAGTCAAAGCTGAATATCATATCATGTACAAAGACCCAGAAGTATATTTAGAAAGGATTCAAGTTTATCTAGCGCAAGTTACTTCCAAGAAGGATGAGGATAAGTCGAAGGAGAAGCGACTTGAGGAAGTGCCAATTGTACGAGAATTTCCAAAAGTCTTTCCAGAGGAATTGCCTGGACTACCACCTACTCGACAAGTTGAATTTCAAATCGACTTAGTCCTTGGTGCTGCACCTATAGCACAAGCGTCGTATCGATTAGCACCAGCCGAAATGCAAGAGTTATCCACTCAGTTGCAAGAACTTTCCAACAAATAATTTATAAGACCCAGTTCCTCACCCTGGGGAGCTCTGGTTTTGTTTGTCATAAAGAAAGATGGATATTTTCGGATGTGTATCGACTACCATAAACTAAACAAACTTACTATTAAAACCGATACCCACTTCTGAGAATCGACGATTTGTTTGATCAACTTTAAGGGTCAAGAGTCTACTCTAAGATCGACCTGAGATCTGGTTATCACCAACTAGGAGTTCGTGAGGAAGACATCCCAAAGACAGCATTTAGGACTCGCTATGGTCACTATGAGTTCCAAGTAATGCCATTTTACTTGAATAACGCACCTACAGTATTCATAGATTTGATGAATCGAGTATGCAAACCGTATCTGGATAGATTCGTGATGGTATTCATTGATGATATTTTGATCTCCTCCAAGAGCAGAAAAGAACATGAAGGGCACCTTAAGTTAATTTTGAAGTTACTTAAGGAAGAGGAGTTGTACGCCAAGTTTTTAAAGTGTAATTTTTGGCTGTCAAAAGTACAATTTCTTGGTCACGTGATTGATAATGAAGGCATTCACGTTGATCCAACTAAGATTGAGTCAATCAAGGATTGGGCATCACCCAAGACACCAACTGAGATTCATTACTTTTTAGGTTTGGCTGGTTACTACCGATGATTTATCAAAGGTTTCTTAAAGATCGCTAGGCCTATGAGGAAACTGACTCAGAAAAGCGTAAAGTTTGATTGGGGAGAAAAGGCAGAAGCTGCGTTTTAGCTGTTGAAACAGAAATTGTGTAGTGCGTCGATTTTGGCTCTACCCAAGGGAAATGAGAACTGAAGGTCTACGTGAACCAAGATCCGGTGGTCTTGGTGAGTCAAACCACATGAAAGCCATTTTAGTGAGAGAGAGAGTAGAGAGATGGAAGATAGACTTGTGATATTAGGTGAAAAATGGATGAAGGATACAAATGACTTGACAAATGCCAAATGACTCAACCCCTCTATGGAAGCCATAGAGGGGTATTTATAGCCCATACGCCTCTAAACTATACATAGTTGCCTATTCTAGTCCTCGCGTATGTGACTATGATAAACTATGGTAATTCTGTAATGTCGTCACGTAAAAGTGAATTCCCAACAATCTTCCCCCACGGGACGATTTACAGAATTACTTACAATAATTTCCTAACAAGTACATAATGATTAAGAACAAGA
>BQNB010077361.1:0-30875 GCA_026074375.1 Tanacetum coccineum | reverse complement strand
ATACATACTCTCAGGAATGACTACACATTGATAGTCTCCAATGACCATTTATGTGTTCAATTAATCAGTCAACGTGAAAAAAAAACTTGAATTTGAGCAAGATGATTCATGACCTTCATTGCTGAAGCTCACCATTATTGACTGGTCATTTGAACACAAAGTTGCTCATTAAAAATAGAGATTGCGAAACTGATTTTAAAATCGAAACAATGTGTCCCAATACCGTATAAATTTTATTCTTTATAACTCTAATACATTAATTTAATTTTTTATAAAAACAATTCATTAATAACTATATTACCATCTATATTGGTAAGGTAACACCCAATACCATCTTCTACGTGTTATGGGTCCTAATATCGCCTTCCATGGTGTATGGGGGAGGTTGAGACGTAGACAACCATACCTTTACCTAAGGTAGATAGGCTGCTTCTGGTTCTACCAAAGGTAAAAAATGACCTTCGGTATTACAAGGACTGATTATCAAACCCTTGACCTATGTCTCCAGAGGCAAGGATGATAACCACCTAATCCAACCCTGCTATTTTTACCATCTGTATTGGTATTATCTCAATAATTATCTTAAGCAACATCTGTTATATTAAGAAAGTTAATCACAATCTTAATATCATAAAACATATCTATCACCAATACTATATCTTTTAATCAAAGTTAGAAGAAAACTAACTATTCATTATATTAAAAAGTATAATTAAAATCGTAATACATATGTATCAGCAATATGTACAATTAACTGTCTTAGTATATGATAACACTCTTAAAATCATAGTATATATGTTTAAAACAGTTAATATCAGAGTATTAAAAAAACTTAATTATAACTCTAATACTTTAATAATATTCTTTATAAAAATAATTCATTAATAACTATATTGCCATCTATATTGGTATTATCACAATAATTATCTTAAGCAGCATCTGTTATATTAAGAAAGATAATCACAGTCTTAATATCATAAAACATATATATCAATAATGCTATATATTATATTAAAAACTAGAATTAAAATCATAATAAATCTGTATTAACAATATTTTACAATTAACTTTCTTACTATATATTTACGCTCTTAAAATCATAGTTCATATGTTTAAAACAGTTAATATCAGAGTATTAAAACAATTGATATATGTCTAAACCAGTTAATATTAGAGTATTAAAAAAAACTTAATTATAAGTATAACACTTCAATAATTTTCTTTATAAAATAACTAATTATTAGGAATACAAAAATCCTAGGAAAGTATCGGTCACTCCATAGATAACCGTCGATAGCTCGCTAAGTATTATTTGGAACCTTAATAGGCCAAGTTAGGAAAAGCCCATGGAAAGCTCATGTAAAGCCTATCCATGGGCCGGTCATATTAAGGTATTTAAACACCTCTCCATGCCTTGGAGAGGTGGTTGGTTGTTCATTATTTCACTCACATAATACAAGTTTCCTTTCATGTTTCTTTCTCTCTCTAAAATGTTCATCCAACCACTCTTTCTCTAAAACCACCTCTCTTTCTCTTTTTATGTATGTTATTTGATTGTTCTTTAATTGGTATCAAGAGCCATGGAGTGATTTGCTTAGTTTTTGTGTTTTTTTGTTCGTTTTCTTTTCCAAACCGTACGTCCTTTCTTGTTTTTTCTTTGTTTTCGAAGCTTTTGAGTACACTAAAAGATCATTTACCTGCAGGACAACGCCTTCAATGGCTTGAACAGAGGAGATGTTACCAACACATTGCAAAGGTGCTCGAAATAACTGAATGGATTAAGATGCTTAATGCGGAAAAGAATGAACTACGATTACACGTCTTCTCGAAATCACTTAGTGGAGACGCAGAGACATGGTGGTACAATGAAATAAATGGAACAACTATTACCTGGAGTGAACTGAACAATAAATTTTTTCATAAATATTACCCATTGCCTTATACTTGCAATAGAGAAATCCATGATGACCTAGACAACAGAACAAATTACTTTGAATTTATATATTGGCTGGCATCAAAGTTTAACAACTATTGGGAGATTGACAAAAATACCAAAAATAGGCTATGGGAATTTTATTTGAATGAATGTACTAAAGGAACGATTGGCGACCTCGACAAATATAATGCTCCATGCGAGGAAAACAACACAAGGACATGTTCGGATACATTTTATAAACCATATTTAGACGCACAGAAAGCAAAAGACATCTACAAAGTTATTAATAGGGAATATTCTCCGATACCAATCCCTGCTCATCGCGACATCAACAATCTACACGATCTGTGCAGAACTGAAGAATTTACAGTCGTACGACATTCGATAGGGGATGATGAAGAATTCGTTACTGTAGGTCCAAGAAAAATTAATACTATTGAAAGAACTCCTAGCAGCATGTCTTGCATCTACCATGAACTCCTCAACAGAAAAGATCGCGGATGTGAAGATACAACCCGGTAGGTAACTTTTGTGATTCCAACATCAAACAATCTATACGAATCAAACAATCTCATGGTAGGTGACTTGTGCGATTCTATACGAATCAAGCTTGTGACAACTGGAAAGAAACGATGGTGTGATTCCAAGTGAATCAAACTTGTTCCAGTATATGAATTGACGGTTGATGATGAATTTTGAATTGTTTAAAACTCTCAATGTGTCACAAAACCACTTTAGCAAGTCACGTCGATTGATTTTCAAATCAATTTTTCTATTCAATCGGTGAGACAGTAACTCACTGGTTCACTCTTATCGTGCCGTCTGCTTTGAGACGTTCCGATAATGAGAACATGCTAAGTAAGATGAATCTAATACACGTGTGTTAGAAAGATTCAATACTGCAAGCTGGAAATCATGTCAAGGAGATTCTTCTTAAATTGAATCTACCTGATCACAAGTCGATCCTCACGGATTCTAAGGTTACTCCAACCAAACACGAGTGAATGACAAAGCCATATTCGCCCCCCGCTTTATTGCTAACTATTTTAATGCAGGATACTTAAAGATGGAGGTGAAGGTACTTGATTCCAGCTGTCTCAAAGATTCATAACCACATGCTCATACCCGACCGACAAAAAGACATCATGAAAGCTTAAGTACATGTTTCAAGACTTCCGCTACTCTGATACCGTACGTCTTTCTTGAAGTGACGAAGTATTAAAGTCAAAGAATTTCAAAGAAGTTTCAAATATCAATAGCTTACATTACCTTAGCACACTAATAACCCTTCGATACATATTGTGAGATATTATGCCCTATCACTATTTCAATGCCTTACTACAAATTCCACAAAATTATAAGTGTGCCGGTGATGTAGTGGACTTTAGAACTTGGCCTGGTATATCACTCGAGACCGCAATGTTGAGTACTATGGATTTAGATGGAGGAACATGTTCAACTGATAAATTTCTAGGATTAAACCAAATAGCCTACATGTCATAAAATTAACTAACTACACTGGTTAGTTAAATCCCATGTAACCCTTTGTTTACTCTCATTTTTAGAGTAAGATTCCCTAGAACAACCTGTTGAGCCATTCCTTTCTTTTTCTACACCATATTATATGTTTCGTTACACCTTTGCACCTTAGCCTACCGTGTAGATTAAGCTTATTTTAATCAAAGTTGCTAGTTGCTTTCGTGTAAAGTTTTGTATTTCTTGTGTCAAAGTGAAAATTTTCTATCTCTGTAATGGTCGGGAAATTGCATAATGCAATGGGAAAAATATGTAGCGCGTAAGTTTGGCTACTTTTGCGATTATGAATCATGACCGAAGAAGAAGTGTTACAAGTAAAAGATCATCCGGATGAATTATGATAGTGAAGACGGTGAAATAAAACCAAGATTTATGATGTTTAAAAAATGGAAAAAGAGAAAAAGAAGAAAAAAAGTGAAGGCAGAAAAATAGTCGGTTCAAAAGAAGTTTATACCGAAGGAATTACTTGGAAGGATTGATTATTCGTTGATACGTTACAAAAATCAACGATGTAAAGTCTTGTAAAAAGTGGCCGATATCACCACTTATTCTGTAAAAGTATGTAAAGAGCGGGATGTAAAGGAAGTTGACCGTTATGGGAACGCCAACTTAGGTTGTCTTTGTCATTTCTATGATCGAGGCGTTTGTCTATATGTTCGAGTCTTTGTCATGGAACGGTCGGGGGAAAGTTACTAGCAACCGTACCTTATTTGTGTTGGCTTAATCTATTTGTTTCGTGAATTTTGTTTAACACCCATTTTACTTCCCTTTCCTAGCAACTAACCTTAAGATCTACTCGAACGAGGACTTGTACGAGCATGCATGTCTATTTCGTCGTTACGGCCATGTATGCGTGTCTCAGCTACCTTGTTAGATGATGACTTTTGGTGAAAGTTAGAAGCTCCCTACCCTATATCGTTCTTTATCATAACCGCTGGTTAAATACGAACATCGATGTGATGAGATTGTATATGTCTATTCCGTCGTTATGGCCATATATATACGATGCAGCTGCCTTGTTGGTGTGGTACTTATGGTGAAAGACTATTTGAATGATCAACCCTAAGCCTTCTTAACCTAATTTATCTTTTGACTTGTTTCTCCTTAGGCTTTATCCGGTGGAGATGTTTCCCCCCCACCCCCTCCCACCCCTCCTCTCATTTCCAAGCTTATGATAGAAAACTAATCCTCTGACGCGGAGCATTAGGCGTACTAACTAAAATGTTGCACCCTAGATTAGTTGAGTGATCTGAGTGTTTTCATTTCCATATTTCATGAGGAGCTAGGTTATGTACAGGTGATTAGGACAAAATGATGCTTAAACAGAAAATCCTTAACTTCGGTTGGAACACATTTTCATAAATTAAAACTTTTCTAAAGTCTACTTGAGGACAAGTAGGATTTAAGTGGGGGGATATTTGATGACATCAAATAAGGTCCACGTATTATTATCATTTATCATTGTTTGCCCACTTTTATATAATTATTGCATTATTTGGTACTTAATTGCTTTAAAGTTTATAAATGCAGTAATTTAGGAGTGTTTTGTGGAGACAAGCTAAAAGGCGCATAATTTGGAGCTAAAACGAAGACATTTAAAGAAAGCTAATTTCTGACTACATACGCCGTATCTAACAAAAGAGATACGGCATATCAGCGCCAAGACATCACAAGAAAGCGCGTTTGACCAATTCCCAATACGACGTATCTGACTGCTTCCATACGCCGTATCTATGAAGATAACTATTCGAAGATACGGTAATAAAAGTAAATTGGGAATGATATCACTGATTGATTGAGAACTTAGCGTGCACTCCAAGGAATCCAGCCCTATACGCCGTATCGACCTAGCCAGATACGGCGTATCGAGTCTTTTTCAGACACTATAAATAGAAGACTCAAAAATGAGTTTTCAGTGTGCAATATCATATCCTTTATACCATACTCATTAAAGACAAATTTCAGAAGAGAAGATCAGCCACCAAGGTCAAGCATTGATCACGAATCCATAGAAGACATCATGTAATTTTTACTCTCTTAATCGTTCGATTTTAATTGTTTGATTACACTTGTATAATTACAATGGTTGTGGGCTAATACCCTCGGGCATTAGCCATCTTAATGAAAGTTCAATGTTTAGTTTGTTTTAAAATCGATTTCTTAATTAATCGTTGATTGTTTAATTATGTTTATCACCTCTTACTTGTTTATGTGTTTGAGTATGTGACCTATCATTAAACTAGGTCTAGTGATACCTAAAAAGTAATCTAGATACCGGGATAGCTCTCCATATCGTGTTTTATATTACCGGACCAATAGGATCACAAATAACGTTCTGTCTTTATCTTTGAATTATGCTCTTAATTAACTGATAAAGATTTGAATAATTGACTATCAGTATATAAAACACCGTCAAACAATAAGTGGGTAAAGTCCCGTTGGGCTAGGGTTTTAACAGGATCACCACTACTTTGATTCCCTAAGATAGATTAAAATTAAACCAAAGGATGCTTTATGCAGATACGTTAATTATGACAAGATTAATCGTGTCTATGTCGTAGGATGATGTCCCGCCTAAGTCTTAAGAATGATATGCCACTTCGAGATAAGTAAATCATTGCACTAAAGCAAACAAACCAACATCAAAATGGATTTAATATGGCTAATACAGTTTTCTATCATTTGGCATGTACCGCTTTTCTATCTTATGATTTTCTTCCTTTGTGTTTATTATTTATTGAATTGATATTTGTCACCACAAAACCTGTGCCAGTCTCTCAGGCTGAAAACCCCCCATATCATTAGAAACGTATATAACATAGGTTTAACCAATAAATAGACTAATTAGAACTAATTAAAATACTGATAGAATATAGGATTAATGTTTCACTCTTAGTGTTTGACACCCTACTTACCGCGAAACTCCATCTTGACCGGGTACACTACCCGTTAAAGTGTTGTTTTAGGTTTGTCGGCTAAATATAAATGTAAAACTTGATAATCAAATAATTGACCCTACACGAGAGCACATCAGTCTCTTAAGTGAGGTTTCAACTGATTCCTTTAGAGACTTAGTTCTCAAGTTCGGCTCCTACACTTCTCAGATATACCTAAACCATAATCGAATGACATGGTAGGTTCTTTCTAGTATCTTCACAACTTAATAGTTCTTTCTAACCTTAAATTTTGAGTTTTTCGGTCAAGTGTCTGGATACGATCCAGTCCGCGACTTGCCAACAAATGTTCTAAGGTATTCAATTGTATCCAGTTCCTTGGTTGTTTTAGTCAACGTGGTTAAGTTCTACCAGAGATATGTGTCCCACACATTACAACTTACGTGTTGCTCTCTCAAGATCATCTAAGGTTTGCTTATCATAATCTGTTTAAACTCTTCCAAGTAAATTTTACTTGTTTCGAGTAAGTCGGATATCAACTTACTAGAAAGGTCATGGTATCGTTTAGAATCATGCTACTTTGCACAAAGGTCAGGTTTCAAATCGACTTACTACAAATATGATCAAGTTTCCTCGTAACTTTACAATGTTTCGCCTAACCATTAGTTTTCTAGAGTATGGGTAAGATATGATGACTTAAATATCTTTTAAGTCCCACATAAGAAGAAACAAAACAAAAATGTGCATGACGTTCCACTAAGAATGATAACCCTACCAAATGTAAATGATGAGTCTTATCATAGATATGTATAGATCCTGATGCTCACAAGTACCAAGTATATCCACTCATATATAAAAAAACATACTGCCATCCATAGATTCGCAAGTTTCATACAAGATCCCCTACTACTATGATAACTATGACTTCCAAAGAGTCGACTACTGACCTATGGTAACTAGCTCATATCGAATACCAATCAAAACTATTCAGTTTAGATCTAACACTAACCAAAGCTACTCATTTTAGTGATGTATAAGAGTCCTAACCAATCCCATATGGCCTACTGTCCTTTACGACTCCCCTCTCGCTCCAAAACGGTAACACGGTCTCTCATCTCCTGAAGCTCATCGTGGTGTTCTGTACTAACAAATCATGAATCAACCTATGATCATCATATCTAGCTCGCCACATCTCTACCCTATGGGCGTCAACATGTCATGCCCATGACTCAAAAGCCAACACTGGTCTCCATATAGCATCGAAAGTTACTATAGCCCTCTCCTACTCCTACTCTAGGCTCCTAAGCTTGTAGCACTGAGAAAATATCTCATCCCTAACCTCCCTCAACCTGGTATACAACTCTTTAAGATCCCTATCATAACCCTCAAACAATGCAGGTGGTAGTGCATCTAAACGTTGTGTATGATCATGGAGAACTCATCCTCACCTACTGCTATAGTAGCTGCTAGGTTGTCGCTGGTGAAGCTACCGGGGTAGGAACTTCTGGGGATGATGGTGAAACTGGTAAAGAACCGGATGACCACTCGGGTGAGGGTGGTGTCTGAACATGTACACAAACTGGTGGTACATTGACCGGAATGTCTGTATAAACTATGCCATCCAAAGGATCTACCCATGTAGCATGAACTCGTGGCCTAGGTGTAGGAGTCTCCTCTACCCTCTGCTGCTCTGACATAGACTAGAACTCTGCCTTATCTCAAATGTACTAGGCACCAAGCCCTCTCCTAATGCCAACTCAAAACGTCTCAACGCCCCATAACCAAGACCCAAAGGCTCATCCACGGCTGTATCGCAACCGGGACTGCCTGCTGTTAACCCTCATCGTGCCAGGCCTCCTCCTCCTACCTCCTTGAACAAGGACATCGTCCCTCTAAAACAGGACCCCTATCCTCTGAACCCTCTCCCTCAGTATTCGAATCCGAAATCTCATCCTTAGTGTCCTCTACAAGCTCTGATGTACCCTGATACCTCTTCCATATAGGAATGGTCAGAGATGATGATGGTGATGGTATCTCGTAAGAGGATCTATACCTCTTACAAAATGAAAACGGAGGACAAACGGTTGCCTCCGCTATTCGGGTTGACATGCCCGGGGATAAGGTTGGCTGAGTACGCATGGCCATACGTGTGGTACTACGGTAGTATGAAACTCGAGCTGGGGCAAGTGATGTCTGAGCAAGTGGGTAATCAGGGGATAACGATGCGGTGGAATTTGATGGAGCTGTAGAGTGTGGTGAGGTGATCCTAGTATCCGATGGCTTAGAAGCCTCAAATTCCTATGTCTCTGAGGGAACCTCCTCTAGCTTAGACTCAGTGTCTATAGAGGCAGGTGTATGAGCCTGTCTAACTATCAAGTAAGGATCATCTGATGGTTGAACGAGTGATGGTGCAATAGGTTGTGGCTGGGGAATCTTTGTCTCCATAGAGTCATGTCTACCCTAGCTCACTTTGATTCAGAGATTATCTCACAGATAAACAGAGCTCAGAGCTCCTGAGTGCCTACCCCATTACCTGATGACCCTTATGTGACAGTTAGGCAGACACATTTAGTTGATACAGACTCTGAGTCCGAACCTTTCGAGGATTCTATGGAGACAAAGATTCCCCAGCCACAACCTATTGCACCATCACTCGTTCAACCATCAGATGATCCTTACTTGATAGTTAGACAGGCTCATACACCTGCCTCTATAGACACTGAGTCTAAGCTAGAGGAGGTTCCCTCAGAGACATAGGAATTTGAGGCTTCTAAGCCATCGGATACTAGGATCACCTCACCACACTCTACAGCTCCATCAAATTCCACCGCATCGTTATCCCCTGATTACCCACTTTGCTCAGACAATCACTTGGCCCCCAGCTCGAGTTTCTGTACTAGGTCGAGATTTGTTACCACAACGGTATGGCCATGCGTACTCAGCCAACCTTATCCCCGGGCATGTCAACCCGAATAGCGGAGGCAACCGCTTTGTCTCCGTTTTCATTTTGTAAGAGGTATAGATCCTCTTATAAGACACCATCACCATCATCATCTCTGACCCTTCTCATACGGAAGAGGTATCAGGGTACATCAGAGCTTGTAGAGGAACTAAGGGATAGAGATTTCGGATTCGAATACTGAGGGAGAGGGTTCAGAGGATAGGGGTCCTGTTTTAGAGGACGAGGGTCCTTGGTTCAGAGGAGGAGGAGGAGGAGGCTGCACCTGAGGGTCAGCAGCAGGCAGTCCCAGTTGTAGATACAACCGCGAATGAGCCTTTGGAACTTGGTTATGAGGCGTTAAGACGTCGTGAGTTGGCATTAGGAGAGGGCTTGGTGCCTAGTACATTTGAGATAAGGCAGAGTTCTAGTCTATGTCAGAGCAGCAGAGGGTAGAGGAGACTCCTACACCTAGGCCACGAGTTCATGCTACATGGGTTTTAGATCCTTTTTGCGATGGCATAGTTTATATCAGACAATTCCGCCGTCAATGTACCACCTGTTTGGAGACATGTTCAACACACCCTCACTCCGTGGGGTCATCCGGGTTTCTTACCCTAGTTTCCACATCATCCCAGAAGTTCCTACCCCGTGGTAGTTCACCAGCGACAACCTAGACCAGCTACTATAGCAGTAGTGAGGATGAGTTCTCCATGCATCATACACAAACGTTTAGATGCACTACCACCTGCATTGTTTGAGGGTTATGATAGGGATCTTAAAGAGTTGTATACCAGGTTGAGGGAGGTTAGGGATGAGATATTTTCTCAGTGCTACAAGCTTAGGAGCCTAGAGTAGGAGTAGGAGAGGGCTATAGTGACTTTCGGTGCTATATGGAGACCAGTGTTGGCTTTTGAGTCATGGGCAGGACATGTTGACGCCCATAGGGTAGAGATGTGGCGAGCTAGATATGATGATCATAGGTTGATTCATGATTTGTTAGTACAGAACACCACGATGAGCTTCAGGAGATGAGAGACCGTGTTACCGTTTTGGAGCGAGAGGGGAGTCGTAAAGGACAGTAGGCCATATGGGATTGGTTAGGACTCTTATACATCACTAAAATGAGTAGCTTTGGTTAGTGCTAGATCTAAACTGAATAGTTTTGATTGGTATTCGATATGAGCTAGTTACCATAGGTCAGTAGTCGACTCTTTGGAAGTCATAGTTATCATAGTAGTAGGGGATCTTGTATGAAACTTGCGAATCTATGGATGGCAGTATGTTTTTTTATATATGAGTGGATATACTTGGTACTTGTGAGCATCAGGATCTATACATATCTATGATAAGACTCATCATTTACATTTGGTAGGGTTATCATTCTTAGTGGACGTCCAATGCCACATTTTGTGTTTGTGTTTCTTCTATGTGGGACTTTAAAAGATATTTAAGTCATCATATCTTACCATATCGCTAGAAAACTAATGGTTAGGCGAAACATTGTAAAGACACGAGGAAACTTGATCATATTTGTAGTAAGTCGATTGTAACGCTGACCTTTGTGCAAAAAGTAGCCATGATTCTAACGATACCAGGACCTTTTCGAGTATAAGTTAATATCCGACTTACTGAAACAAGTAAAATTTACTTGGAAGAGTCTCTACGGCCTCAGTCTTTAAACAGATTAGATAAGCAGACTTAGATGATCATTGAGAGAGCAACAGTAAGTTTGTAATGTGTGGGGATCACATATCTTTGAGTAGAATCTTAACCACGTTGTCTAAAACAACCAAGGAAGCTGGATACAATTTGAAATACCTCTAGAAATTTTGTTGGCCAAGTCGCGGACTGGTCGATATCCAGCATTGACCGAAAAATAACTCAAGAATTTAAGGATGTTAGAAAGAAAGAAAGAAACTATTAAGTGGTGAAGATACTAGAATAGAAACATACCATGTCATTCGATTATGGCTTAAGGTATAACTAGAGAAGTGTAGGAGCCCGAAGAATTGAGAACTTAAGTCTCTAAAGCCCACCCCGGAATCAGTTGCAAAACCTAACTTAAGAGAGACGAATGTTGCTCTCGTGTCAGGGTCATTTATTTGATTATCAAGTTTTACATTTATATTTAGCCGAAAACCTAAAACAACACATTTATCGGGTTGCCTTGCTACTCCCCGTGTCAAGATGGATTTCGCCCTCAAGTAGCGCGTAAGTAGGGTGGTCAACATAAGAGTGAAACATTATTCCAGTCTATTTGTTAACTGTATTGGTTATGTAGTTCTAATTAGTTCGATTTATTGGTTTATAACTATGTATATACAGTTTCTATGTTATGGGGGGTTTTCAGCCTGAGAGACTTGAGAATGGCCAAGGTTTTGTGGTTGGTGAAAATTTCCAATTCAATAAATAAAAACACAAAGGTAAGAAAATCATAAGATAGAAAAGCTGGTGGTTCAGGTACATGCCAAATGATTAGTGAAAACCTGTTATTAGCCCATAATATTAATCTCCATTTTGATGTTGGTTTGTTTGCTTTTTAGTGCAATGATTTACTTATCTGACCAGTGGGTTATCATCTTAACGTTAGGCGGGACATCATCCTAAGACATAGACACGATTAATCTTGTCATAATTAACGTATCTGCATAAAGCATCCTTTGGTTTAATTTTAATCTATCTTAGGGAATCAAAGTAGTGGTGATCCTGTTAAAACCCTAGCCCAACGGGACTCTTTTACCCTCATGATGTGCTTTGTCTGGTTAGTTTCTATATACTGATAGTTCAATTATTCAAATCTTTTATCAGTTATTTAAAGGAGCATAATTCAAACGTTAAAGACAGAACGTTTATTTGTGATCTATGGTCCTTGGGTAATATAAAACAAGATTATGGAGAGCTTATCTCCGGTATCTAGATTACTTTTTAGGTTAGCAACATAGACCTTAGTTTAATGATAGGTCACATACTCAAACACATTAAACAAGTAACGAGGTCGATAAACATAATTAAACAATCAACCGAATTAATTACAGAAATCGATTTTAAACAAATAAACATTGGTGCATTTCATTAAGATGGCTATATGCTCCGAGGGTATTAGCCCACCAACCATTGTAATTATACAAGTGTAATCAAACAATATTAATAAAATCGAAAACGATTAAGAGAGTAAAAATTAACTATGATGTCTTCTATGGATTCGTGATCAATGCTTGACCTTGGTGGCTGATCTTCATTTCTGAAAAATTGTCATTTAATGAGTAGGGTATTAAGGATAGGATATTGCCACATCTGAAAAACTCATTTTTGTTGCTCTTCTATTTATTTAGTGTCTGAAAAAGACTGATTCGCCGTATCGGGGACTAGGTCGATTTCGGGCGGTATGCAGGGCATGTGGATTTCCGTGGAGTGCCCACGCTAAGTTCTAAATCAATCAGTGATATCATGTCCCAATTTACGTTTTAATTACCGTATCTTCGAATAGTTATCTTCATAGATACGGCGTATGGAAGCAGTCGATACGTCGTATTGGGAATTGGTCAAACGCGCTTTCTTGTGAAGTCTTGGCGCTGATACGCCGTATCTCTTTTGTTAGATACGGCGTATGTAGTCAGAAATCAGCATTCTTCAAATGTCTTCGTTTTAGCTCTAAATTATGCGCCTTCTTAAGAGTTGTCTTCATATAATACACTCCTATATATTACTGCATTTATCAACTTTAAAGCAATTAAGTACTAAATAATGCAATAATTATATAAAAGTGGGCAAAACAGATGGGATAAATGATATAATTTAAGTGACATTATTTTGATGTAATCAAATATGCCCCCACTTAAGATCCTTACTTGTCAATCAGTAGACTTTAGAAAATGTTTTAATTTAAGAAAATGTGTTCCTAATTCGAAGTTTAAGGATTTTTGTTTAAGCATCCATTTTGTCCTATACCTTTGTACATAATCCTAGTCACTTGAAATATGGAAATGAAAACACTCAGATCACTCAACTAATCTAGGGTGCAACATTTTAGTTAGTACGCTCTAATGCTCGGTCGTGATTAGTTTTCTATCATAAGCTTGGCAAGGATACACATCTCCACCGCTAAAGCCCTAAAGGGTGCCCTTGAGAAAATGTCATAAAAGAGAAATTAGTTAAGGAACAGGGCTTAGGGTTGATCAGTCAAATAGTCTTTGCACCATAAGTACCACACCAACAAGGGACAGCCCCCCCTGATTGTATATATTTGGCCATAACGAGGAAGAGACATATACAATCTCTTCACTTCGATGTTTAGTATTTAACCAGCGGTTATGATAAAGAACGAGACCCCCCCCCCCCACACCCCCACCCCCCCCCCCCCACCTTGTAGGGAGCTTCTAACTTTCACCAAAGGCATCATCTAATAAATGGCCATCTGTCGAGACATGCATACTCGACCGTAACGACAGAAGTGATAGACTGCACATGCTCGTACAAAGTCCTCGTTTCGAGTAGACTTTAAGGTTAGCCGACTAGAAAGGGAAGTTAAAAATGGGTGGTTACAACAATATATTTCACGTAACTAAATAGTTAAAGCCTCAGACAAATAAGGTTACTGGTTGCCTTGTTAGTTTCCCCCAAGTACCGCTTCCTATGACATAGACTCGTATCATACTATTTCAAACGCACCTGCCGATCAGAGGAATTGACCATAAGACAACCTAAGGTTGGCGTCTTCCAATCCGTCTCTTAACGAGTGGCATACGGCCTGTACTGCACGCTCTGGTACTACCGTCGTGTACAGATTAAGGCGGGGTGTTAGTCGGTTCCCACTTTGTACAAGTATCGTTTTACATAAGTTTAATTTTGTTGTTATCGGTAAGTCATACATATAATCTAATCTCTTCCAAGTATGTCCTTGGTATAAACTTCTGTTTGAAAGACTATTTTTCTGAACTTCACTTTTGTTTCTTCTTTGTTTCTGAGCTGGTTCCATTTGTGTATAACATCTAATATCGTTGGTTTGCTTTTCACCGGTATTCCTATCATAATTCATTCGGATGGAGGTCTTTTACTGGGAAACATCTGCTGCTTCTCGGTCATGATTCTATATCGCAAATGTAGCCAGAAACTTACGCCATGCCCCTACATATTATTTTTTCCCATTGATTATGCAATTTCCGATCCATTACAGAGATAGAAAATTTTCACTTTGAGACTACACAAGAATTACAAAACCTTTACTACGAAAGCAACTAGCAAGACTTGGATTAAAATAAGCTTAATCTACCCGGTTTAGGCTAAGGTGGCAAAGGCTGCTAACGAAAACATATAATTATGGTGTAGAGTAGGAGGAAGAGGCAGAAGAGAAGAAGAAGAAAAGAAGAAGAAGAAGAAGATGAAGAAAGATGTAGAAGAAGAAAGAGAGAGAAGAGGAAGAAAGAGAAGAAGATAGAGAGAAAGAAGAGAGGAAGGAGAGAGACGGGAGGAGGGACGATAGAGAAGAGAAGAAAAAGAAAGAGTAGGAGAAGACGAAAGAAAAGTAGAAGACGAAGAAAAGAAAAGATAGAAGAAGAGAGATGAGAGAGAGTAGAAGAAAAAGAAAGGAATAAGAGAGAAAGAGAAGAAAGAAGATAGAAAGAGAGGAGACAGAGAAGTAGACAAGGATGAGAAAGAGAAGAGAAGTCGAGATAAGACGAGAAGGATAGAAGAGGAGTTAGTAGAAGAGAGAAGTTAGAGAAACAGAAGAAGAAGTATAGAGACAGAGAGAAAGAGAAGAAGAGAATAGTAATAGAAAGAGAAGAGAAAAAGAGAAGAAAGAAAAGAGAGAGAGAAAGTAGCCCACGAGAAAGAAGAAAGAGGAGAAGATAGAGAAAAAGAAGAGAGAGAGAAGAGAGCAAAGAGATAGAAAGAAAGAAGAAGAAAAGAAAGTAGAGAGAAAGAGAAAGAAGTAGAAGAAGGAGAAGAGAAAGAAGAAAAGAAGTAGAAGAGAGAAGAGAAAGAAGAAGAGAAAGAAAAGAAGAGAATAGGAAGAAGTTAAGTAGAAAAAGACGAAGAAGAAGTAAGAAGAAGAGAAGAAGAAGAAGAGAGTAGAAGAGGAAAGAGAATGAAGAAGAGAAAAGGAGAAGAGAAAGAAGAAGAAGAAAAAGGGAGAATAAGAAGCAAAGAAGACAGAAGAAAGAAGAGAGGAAAAAGAGTAGGAGAGAGACAGATAGTAGGAGAGTGAAGAAAGAAGAAGAAGAATCGTTAGGAGATGAGAGAGAAAGAGAGAAAGAAGAGAGAAGTAGTAGACAAGAAAGAGAAGAGAAGAAGTAGAGAGTTGAAGAGAGAAGAAGAGAGAAGGATAGAAGAGAAAAAGAGTAGAAAGAAGAGAAGGAGAAGATAGTAAGTCGAGAGAAGAAGAAGATAGTAGAAGAAGGAGAAGTAGAGAAAGAAGAGAAGTAGAGAGAGTATAGAGAGAAAGAAGAGAGAGAAGAAGAAAGTAAGAAGTAGAGGAAAGTTTAGTAGAAAGAGAAGAAGAAAGAAGAGGATTAGAAGATAGAGAAAGAAAGAAAGAAGAGAAGAGAAATTAGAAAAGAGAGGTAGAGAAGAAGAGAGAGAGAAAAGAGAGAGAGAGAAGAGAAAAAATAGAGAGAAAAGAAGGGAGAAAGAAGAAGAGAAAAAGGAGTAGATAGAAAGGTAAGCAAAGGAAAGACGAGAAAGAAGAAAGAGAAAAGAGAGAAAGAGAGCGAGAGAGAAGAGAAAAGAGAGGGAAGAAGAAGAGAAGATAGAAAGAGGAGAAGAGAGAGATAGAAAGAGAGGAAGAAAGACAGAGAAGAGAGAGGAAGAGAGAAGAAAAGGAAGAAGAGAGAGAGATTAGAAAGAGAGAGAAAAAAGAGAGTAAGAGAAGAAGAAGAGTAGAAGAGAGAGAAGAAGAAGAGAAAGAGAGAAGATAGAAGAAGGGAGAGAAAATAAAAGAGAAGGATAGTAGAAGAGAAGAAAGAAGAATAGGTAGAAGGATAGAAGAAAGTAGGAAGGAGAGAGAAAGAGAGGTAGAGTAAGAAGAGAGAGAGAAGTAGAAGAAGAGAAGAGTAGAGAGTAGGAAGAGAGGGAGAGAGATAGAAAGATAGAGAGAAACGAAGAGGAGAGAGAGATAGAGAAGTAAGAAAAGGAAGAGAGGAAGAAGATAGAAGAAAGTAGAGAGTAGAGAAGAGTAGAGAAGTGAAAGAGAAGAGAGAAAGAAGAGAAGAGAAGAAAGAAGAGGAATAAAGAGTAGAAAGAAGTAAGTAGGAAGTAGAGAAGAGAAGAAGAAAGAAGAGAAGAAAGAGAAGAAGAAGAGGTAGAGACGAAGAGAGATGACAAAAGAGAAGAGATTAGAGAGAAGAAAAGAAGAGAGAAAGAGAAGAGAAGAGAAGAAAGACAAAGAGGTAGAATGAAGAGAGAGAGTAGAGAGAGAGAAAGAAGAGAAAGGTAGAAAGAAAAAGCGGATAGTAAGATAGAAGAAGAAAGAAAAGAAAGAGAGAAGAGATAGAACAGAAAGAGAGATGGGTAGAAGAAAGAGAAAAGAAGAAGGAGAGAAGGGAGGAAAGAGAAAAGAAGTAGAGAGATAGAAGAGGAGAGGAGAAGCAAGAGATAAGAGCAAAAGAAAGGGGAATGGGCTCAACAGGTTGTTCTAGGGAATCTTACTCTAAAAATGAGAGTAAACAAAGGGTTACACGGGAGTTAACTAACCAGTGTAGTTAGTTAATTTTATGACATGTGGCTAGTTTGGTTAATCCAGAAATTTTATCAGTTTTGAACAGGTTCCGCCCATCTAAAGCCAAGTACTCAACATTGCCTTGGTCTTGAGTGTATATACAGGCAAGTTCTAATGTCCACGACTATCACCGGCCACACTTATAATTATGGTGGAATTGGTAGTAAGCGATTGGAAATAGGGATGGCTTATTGATTGCTCTCACAATATGTATCATGGGTTATAGTGTGCATAGGTATATGATAACTAGTGATTTCTTATCAAAAGTCATGTAATTCGCATTTTTTAAATCGCTGGCGGTTTTTGAGCCCAGCTTATAAGCATTCTCGTAGCATGTTATTTTGTAAAAAAATAAGACAAGTTTCGTTATAATGTCCGCCATCCTCCCACTATAGATTATACAACGTCCTCGTTGTATAGATAATAATCAATTAAATAATAAGAGAAAATAGAATGCTAGAACAAAAAAACTCCACTGATGTTTTGCTTCGTGTTTAATGCTCCAAGATGAAGTTCTTAAGCAAAAAAGTGTGCTTGCGACTAGGGCTTGAGAATGGCAACGGATAGAGAAGTTTCAACAGACATGTTTTTTTAGAAGGGGGTTATACAATATACTTTTAGTCTATACGTAGCAGGGGTCTTTGCATAAAAGGTTAGGAAGACGAGTGCAATTTCATTAGCAGTACTATAGGTACTAAGAAAACAGATTTAAAAACACAACTGTATGCAGGGATCAATTACGCCCGGTATCCCAAACTAGGTTACGCCGTATGGTTTCTTGCTAAAAACAATTAAATTATGGGAAATTAAATATTAAGTTTTTTTTTTAATATGGATAAGTTTGTATCCACTAAATACTACCAACCACACTCTTTTAAATCACTTACACCCTATAATTTCCTACTATCATCACCCCAACCACACCCCACATCTCCCCCCCCCCCCCAACAACCATCCCATTAATCACACAACTTTCTTCACACCAATAAACCCTTTAAAACCTAAATCCCAAAAAAAATAAATCACTCCACCCTAGAAAAATCAAGATATATTGTAAAATATTGAGTACTTATTTTTTATTTCTTTTCTAATCCTTTAAGCCGCTCTCCGCCCTCCAATTTCTAATAAATTCTAACAACCCACAAACTCTCTCATTTTACCTAAATATTAAAATCCATCCCTACTAGAAACTGTCTCGTAACCCCTCCCCCCCACTCGCCTCAAGAATATATTATTATACAATTTATCTTCACCCTAATATAGAGTTTTTAATAAATATCCTAATCTTAAGTAACTATCATGTAGATTTTTCTTTGTGTAGCTTGATTATATATTAAATTTTATTATACGTAATTTTTATCTTTCGATTATGATTAGGTTTTTTAGTTATTTTGATCTATGCTGTCTTACATCTTTGGAGATGATTATGATATAGCTCTCTCAATTTTTTTATAAGTTCAATTTTTGAAAAATTCTTTATAAAATTAATTTTAAGACAAAGATATATATATAAGTAACGAATTAGTGTGTGTATCTTAGAGAAGACCTATCGAATTTTCGTCATTTATTTCCCCCCCCCCCCCCCCCTCCCCAATATTTATATGGTTAAAGATTATATGGTGTGATTTTTTCATTGTACGCTCTCACCGCCTCTATAGGTTGGTGGTTGTGGAGAGGATGATCTTCCACTGGCGACACCCCCCCCACCCCCCCCCCCCCCCCACCCCCCCTCGCCCCCCCACAACACTCCCCTCAGCTCCGAGATAACTAGCCCGTTGTCCCCCCCCCCCCCCCCCCGCCACTCGCGGGTTCTTTATTTTTATTTACTACCCCCCCCCCCCCCCCCCCCCCCCCTCCCCCCCCCCCCCCCCCCAGATGTCTGTAGTGGTGAGTTTTGCTGTTAGGATTTTTGATGGGGGTGTGGGTGGTAGGGGTATGGAGGTTGCGTTCGTGTCGTGGGTGATTTTTGTTAGTGGTTGGTGTATATGTGGTCGGTTGTGGGGTGGGGGTTTTAGGTGGGATCAAGTGTAGGTGTTGGGATAAGGATCCCCCCCGCACCGCTGCGGGCACTTTGGCCTATCGCTATATAAGTACATACTGTCCCCTCCCATGGGTTGTTCAATAACTTCGGAGATGTTTTTGCCCTTCGGCGGCGTCTAATATTGGGTTTATAAAATGTTAATGCGAACATGTCTTTTTGGTCGTTGTTACCCCGCAGGGTGTTCTTTGTATTCATCGAGGTCGCCAATTGTTTCTTTAGTACGTTCATTCACATAAAATTCCCATAGCCTATTTTTGGTAATTTTTTCAATCTCCCAATAGTTGTCGAATTTCGACGCCAGCCAATATATAAATTCAAAGTAATATGTTCCGTTGTCCAGCGTCCATCTAATGAGTTTTCTGCATTGCAAGTATGGGACAATGGGTAATATTGGCGAAAAAATTTATCATTCAGTTCGCTCTAAGTAATAGTTGTTCTATTTATTTCATTGTTCCACCATGTCTTTGCATCTCTACAGAAGATGGTGTATAATCTTAGTTTCAATTTTCTTTACACATTTGGCATTCTTAATACTATTCGGTTATTGCGACGTCCTTTACAATGTTGTTAATAACGTCCCCTCCATCCATGCCATTGAAGGCGTTGTCCTGTAATATTTTCAAGAATTCATCACTGATTTTTAGTTTGGAATTTGTGATCATCCGTGAGTTAGTATGCTCTTCATTCCCATTCTTTGTGTCATCACATCTTGTTATCATCCTGAGTTGTAACTAGCGATCACCACTTTCTCAAAAATGGAGGAAAATGTTAATAGGATATAGAAGATTTAAGCATGAGGATCATCGAAATTCTATTGTATCCGTCGATATATATGTCATATCCAATTAATTTGAATACGCCGTATAGGTCTGTTGAATGCCAATATGCCGTATTGATTTCACAGAATACGCCATATTGTTTGGAAGAACAGATACGTCATTTAGACTGCAGAATTCAATACGCTATTCTGGGTAGAAGGTTTGATACGTCGTATCCAACTGGTGGATACGGCGTATCAGGTGATCAGCCAGAACAGGATACTTTTAAAAACAATTATATGCGGGAATTTAAACAAACAATTTAAACACATGATGCAAATAAATACAAACATAATTTAATAATTAGATTACACTAAACTAAACTAATTAATGGTTAGAAATACTAATAAGAATAAGGTTTAATTAATTCACTTCCTGGCAACGACGCCAAAATCCTTATTTCATGTCGTGAGGAGTAATTATCGTGATTATCACGTTTTAATTTATATTTAGCCGACAAACCTAAAAGCAACGCTTAACGGGCATGTTTAGGTTGTAAAAACCGTGTTGAAGATGGAGTTTCGTGGTAAGTAGGGTGTCGAACACTAAGAGTGAAACATTAATCCTATATTATATCAGTATTATAATTAGT
This sequence comes from Tanacetum coccineum, assembly GCA_026074375.1. Taxonomy (NCBI): domain Eukaryota; kingdom Viridiplantae; phylum Streptophyta; class Magnoliopsida; order Asterales; family Asteraceae; genus Tanacetum; species Tanacetum coccineum. Next base: position 10,403 of record BQNB010077361.1, on the reverse strand, counting down.
TCTAGTTAGTCTATTTACTGGTTAAACCTATGTTATATATGTTGTCTAATGATATGGGGGTTTTCATTGCTAAGAGACGGACAGTTTTGGTGGCTGTGACAAAATCAATTTCAATAAACTATAAACAACAATGCGAAAAAAAATCAAAGATAGAAAGCGGGTACAAGCCAAATGATAGAAAACAATATTAGCCTTATTATATATAAATCCAGTTCGGATGTTGGTTTGTTTGCTTTACGTGTCAGATCGACTTTACTTATCTCGAAGCGGGCCATATCATCTTGTTAGGAAGATTGTAATTAAGATAGTTACTACTAGGTAGGTATGTAGCCATGTTCCTACTGGACCTAGAGTAAAAGTTCTGCTGGTAGGGTATGTAGTTCTACTGGTAAGGATAATGTTCTATAGTTATTGTTGGCAGATCAAAAGTTATTTCATGCCCTCGGTAGAACAATATTAGTCCTTGGTAGTATTAATTGCTTACTGCTGAGTTGATTGTATTGTTACGTTAGTGCATAAGGATATGCCATGAGATATCCTTAGGACAGTGATAAATACTTATCTTTTAGCGAGATGAAGGTTTCGATGTCATTAGGGTAAGAGGTTCGTTTTAGGCGTTTCATGAGTATGTAAGAACTATGTCATAGATGAAAGATGGTTCGGAAAATTATCACTGTGTGATTGGTATTTAGAAAAGATGCCATGTGAAGGTTCAGTGGGTGTGGATAATTCGTCGTGTAACGTGTGGGTGGAGATTCCGCAGGGAAACAAGAGTGTGTAAGTGGTGAGAGGCGTCTCTTTGAGTGTTGCTGGTGAGTACATTAAGTACTCGACAACCGGTTAAGGCTTTGAAGTATTTGAGTTGAGGGCCGGCGTACCGACAATGTGGGGCAGTGCGAGGTTATGCTGTGCACGCCTGTGATATTTATTGGGGATCGAGGCCGGATCGGTAGTTAATCGGACACATGATCGGGTCCAAGTGCCGGCAGCATCATTGGCAGCTACGCCATTGACCAGCATCTAAAAGTCTCGGGCCCATCAACATCGCTAAAACCTGTGGTCTCTGGGTCTAACCTGTTGACCGCTATTTGAATCTCCAAACTCTCAATCACGAAAACACACAGTCTCAGCAGCCATATTCCGTACAATATCACACAAACCACTTCATGTTCAAATTATAATGACAAAATTTCCTTACTTAAAGAAGGATGAATATGAGACGTGAGCCATGAAGATGGAGTAACTGGATATATGAACCGTAGATCACAACTTGTGGAACATTGTTTATAAATGGAAACAGCAGGAAGGAAGCGCGAAAGACAGGGAAGAGATCCAAAAGGACAATATTATGATATTCCCTATTTCTGTTATTGAGGAACACATTGCTGTATAAAGTAGAAACAAAAGCAAGAACAATATGCTTCCGTCTTTCGCTTTGGATCACATGGCTGATTTTCATCAATCTAGATGATGCAAGGGACATCTGGTTGGCTGTTAAAGCCAGGTTTTAGAGGTATGATTGAGTGTAAGAAAAGGCAGAAATCTATGCTAAGCAGTGAGAGAGGTTTTTTAGAATTTAGGGTATTAATTAGAGGGTCTGCCTCATTAAGGGCCTATGACAGGTTTCAAAAGATATTGAGTAACTTACGCTCCCGTAATCAGATGCAAGCTATAGCCAGGACCAATAAAGATTGTAACAGGAAGTTTCTCAGAGCACTTCTACCTTCTTGAGTCACAGTGTGGCCTCACTCTTAATATACAAAGGGTGGGGTCTTGATTATCTAACGCTTTTGTTGATCTGTATACAACAAGCTTAGGGACCCTTAAAATTGTTGTGAAGGGGGCTCAAGTTATGATTCAAGATGCGTACTTCTGCTCCCTACCCATTCAGCCTTTATTAGTGCCCCTGCTAGCACATAATTCAAAGGTGTCATATGCTGATTCACAAAAATCAATCACCTTTCAATCACTTTTACCATGCCCGTTCATCAAGTGCTGAATAATTCTCAGCAATGTGATTTGAAGTGTTCTCCATTCCTTGTGTTGCTGAAAGTGATCCACAACAGCAGATCTACTTATGGAGGATTTTGATCAGATTGCGAAAATTGGATATGGAGGAATGGAATTGAGACATCAAATGGCAAAGGCAATGCATTTCTGCTTAGAATTAACAGATTTGAAAAGAAGATGGAAGAAAGATGAAGTTTAATAACAGGGATGCCTGCTAGGTTTGACAAGAAGAAGGTCAAATGGCTATTAAGTGTTCAGAGTATGTTCACTTTGCTAGTGAATTGTACAGTAGGAAGCAGTTGGATTCTAATAGCAAGGTATCTGCATTCAAACTTCAGGAGATGGATAAGTCTGCAGAACTAAGGCCATTGTTGTCTGTTGATTCAATGTTAAAATCTGGTCAGACCTATGAAGGTTGAAGATGAGGGAAAAAGGTTGCTGCACAAGTATATGGGTATGATTGCTAGAAGATGATGATGTGCTGCTTTTCGGTGATGCTTCTGGTGATTTTTCTGATGATGTGCCTGAATTTTCTCATATGGGTTTTACTTATCATGGTACCTACTTGCCCTTTTGGTTGCGTGACATAAGTATGTAGAACTTAAAAAGATTTTGATAATTTAGAATGTTTCTTATAAAGTTTGTGATATCAAGGTTCAAGCATATAAAAATTACTTAGTACAACACCTTTTCTAGAACAAAAGAAGGCATTAGGTACCAAAGCAATCAGCTTGCTTAGAAAGAAAGAATTAGAATATTAACATGCCCATGATTTAGAAAACACTCAAACAATGTTTAAAATATATGAAAAAACTAAATATCGCGTTAACCTTGAAAAATGATATGGTCAGGGTGCGCTCTCTCTCTATCTTAAAGGAGTCTAAGGCCAAAGGTTTGACAAATGGAAGGAGTTTCAAAAAACTCTGTGGATCAATCTGATCATAGGCTCTCATGTCTCTAGATCAAAATTTTGTAGTTTAGGATTTGGAGAAACTTTTGGATCTGATGAGGTGTTTGAGATCCCTCTTACCCTTTAGCATCTTTGGGACACCTACACCTGAGGACTTTTGTAGAAGGGAAACATCTCTTATGATAGGTTTGTAAAGCTGTGGAATGCATGGTGTTCCTTTCACCTTATAAACAAGAACATTTCATGCCTACCTTTCCAACAAGGCTAACCTTGATGGATACACAGGGTTACCTATGGTTCAATAGTCCTAATATTTATTTTGAAACTAACTCTGTGTTAATGACTTTGTCTCTTGTCTGATAGAACAGTGACAAGTCCTCCAGAACTCAGAGACCACTAGCGTTGCATCCTGTGCTTTCAAGTATCAAGTCCCTTCAGCTCCAAGTCTAATGAAACTTGCCTCTGCCTCTAGTTTCAGTGATTTCAAGACAGTGTCAAAGGATGCTGTACAATGTAAAACAAAGTTCCACCATTGATGATCCTGTTTTTTTTTAAGGAGGAATGTAAAAAAACTCCTAGGAATATATGGAATAAGAGTGGAATAAACATAGGGAGTCAATTGTAAATACAAGTCTTTTGGTTCTAAGGCATGCTTTGTTTGTGGTAGTAAATTTCATTTGATTAAAGATTGTGATTTTTATGAGCAACAGTTGGGATTGTATAATAAACCTAGAGCAACATATGTTCTTGCTGGTAGTAGGAATCCACCAGCATCTGTTTCTGCTGGTAGTGCTTTTCCTGCTGGTAGTAGGAATTGACCAGCATATGTTTTTGCTGGTAGGCCATTTTTTGCTAGTTGGAGAAATCATGCTGATAGACCTATGACCACACCAACAAGCCATTATTTTCAACATTTTAGAAGGCCTAGCTGTTATAACCAACTGTACATGGATGAGGGAAGATGGGGGGAACTGCCCCCCCCTCTGTTTGTTTTGTTGTTATTGTTTAGTGTTTTGTTTGGTGGTGTGTATATGGCTTGGTTTTTTTGTTTTGTTTTTTTAAGACCTCAGCAGGTTGTTCTTGGAAAATTAAAAGGCCATATATGCCAGTGGGGTCATGGATCCAAAAGTAACAATGGTGGATCTCATCAATCTACATGGTTTAACTCTTAAATGATCCACAAGGCAGGTCCAAGTCAGTAATGACTTGGGTCTCCCATGTATTCTAATGTTGTTGCTGTATTGTTTAATTTGTAGGACAATCCTCATAAGAATAAAGATTTAGGAATTGTAGATAGTGGTTGTTCAAGAAGCATGACACGGTCATATAAGGAGGAAATTGGATTGATTTGTGTAAGATTTATAAAAGGTATCTGTAACTTTTGGAGGTGGGATGGCCATAATCACTGGAATAAGGCATAATAAGGGACTTCCAAACTGAATTTTGAAAATGTTTATTATGTGGAAGAGCTTCAAAACTTTAATTTGTTCTTTGTATCACAAATTTGGGATAAAAAGAACAAAGTCCTTTTCACTGATACAGAGTGCCTTGTTCTCACAAAGGATTGCCACTACTGAGAAATAGTTAGGTGGTTCTTTTAGAGGTCCAGATAGGATAATCTCTACAGCTTCAATTTGACTGAAATCCAACCTGAAAGAGATATCACCTGTTTGCTGCGCCAGAAGCATCCTCTGTGATGAGTCACTAAAAAGGGCATCCATAGAAGGGTGGCTCATGTGAATTTCAAAAACATCAACAAGCTGGTAAAGCATGGATTAGTCAATGGGCTACCTTCCAAACTCTTCACAAATGATTACAACTGTGTTGTCCTTTCCCAACAAACGGAAAGCCAACACAAGGCTTCTTACAAGGACATCACAGTGTACGTGAGCACCATTTCTGAGCCACTCTAGTACATTCAATGCGATCTTTTGGTCCTCTGCCTATCTGAAGCATTGATCACCAGCTACTACTCCCTGGTGGTTACTGATGACTTAAGCAGGTTTAGTTGGGTTTTCTTTTTGGGGACTAAAGATTGAGACTACTTATATCTATAAGCGAATTTATTACTTTTATTGAAAACATGTTAAATCAAAAAGGTTTAAAGCTATAAGGGTTTGTGAAATGCGGACAAAGTTTAAAAATTCTAAATTAATTGAAACTTCTGTGGGGTCTAACGGGGATTAAATGGGATCTATAGTAATGCCAGAACCCACAACAAAATGGGGTTTGCTGTGAAAGAATGAAAGAAAGAATAGAACCCTTAGCAGGCCCAGCCAAGAACTTGAACGCTTGTTGACTCTAAGTTACCTACCATGTTTTGGACAGAAGTAGTTAGTACTGCTTGTTTTGTTTTAAACAGGTTTCTAGTGGAATCGTCCCCATAACATAAACACACTGATGAAACTTTTGTTGGGAAAGTTCCAAACATCAGTCACCTGTACACCATGTTGGGTGTCATGTGACTATCCTTTAACACCATAGTGACATTGGGAAAATTTGTGGGCAAAGCTGATGAAGGTTTTATTGTTGGGTATATGATGCTGCCCTCATAGTAAGGCTTATAGGCGTCTACAAATTTATCCAGAAAAAGATAGAGAAACACTTAATCTGAGGATATCTTGGAAGATAAACCTAAATGTTCAGGGGGCTTGGGTCAAGAGTGGGACTTTGACCTTGATCGCTTTTTGACTGATTCTTTAGGTTATACTCGTTTCAAATCTATCAACTACAGGTGTAAACAAGATCCTCACATAACATGAGGTACACAAGAGAATTCAGATTTGAGTCCTAAGCTGTGCCATGAACAAGTAATTGTATGTTCCTTCTTTTCCTTCTAACCCGCGTTTTAGTCCTTAAGCGTGTCATGAAAGCTTCTGAAATGGTGGTGAGAGTATATTAGATTATGCGACTGAAGATCTTGTTAGGCTTTCGAAAGACAAGAACATGAAGCAAAGATACAGTTTGAGAAGTATGGTTTTGATTTTTCAAAAGATACTGAGAGAACATTTGAGACAAGCTGATATGGTTCTGCTGGTAATATTGATCCCGCCCGGCTTAGCATTTTCTGCTGCCCAGGTAGTATTGATCCTGCTGCCCTAGTATTTTGATGCGTTCTGCTGAACCAATTTCCTACTTGTTATCGAACCTGTTCATGTGATGAAACATCACTTCCCTCCTGGGTCACTCATTGGGCTGAACTCAATAGGTGATCATTCTACAAGAGTTCCCTTCCTTCTAACCTTGCAAATTCCCATATCCTTCATTTAGGATTGGAGGATCTATACCGCCATCCTAGTACTGGCATTTTCTCTTCCTCTTCATATGATGATGATTTTGGTGGTACTGCTTACCAATATTAGCACATATTGTTATCTATGATGTGATCCTGTTCCCTCTAAGAGGAGGTGAACACATTGCATCCTCAATCATAGAAATGTGTGAGATCTTTACTTCACCAGTTCAGACAAGAGGAACATTGAAGAAGTCCAAATTTGGTGAAAGTACATTTGTCAGCTATCTTCATGATCAACAAAGGAATAATTACACAGACTATTTACATTGTCTGTTTGCTTGTTTTTTATCCCAACTTGAACCAAGTAGTGTTGCCCAAGCTCTTAATGATTCTGATTGGGGTTAAGGCATTGCCAATAAGGAGGAGATGCAACAGTTTATTATCAGAAAGTATGGAAAAAGCTTGTCCCTTTGCCCTGATGGGAAGATTATATTGGGACAAAAGGATTCTGAAAAGAACAAAGAGATAATGCCAGAGGAATAGTAGTAAGGATTTTAAAGCAGATTGGTGGCCTCAACGGTCCATAGGCAAAGAGGAGGGCAATTGACTATGGCTGAGGCTATTTGCCCTCCAGCTTGCTAAAATTGAAGCTATTCGATTATTCTCTTAGCATTTACCTCATATAGGGGTTTTTGGTTATATTCAAACGGATTTGAAGAGTGGCCTCTCCTTTTATGAGAAAATTGACGAAGAAGTTTTGTTACTCAACTAAGGGATTTGAAGATCCTCATTTCCCTATAGCATGTTTACAAAGTTGTGAAAGCTCTTGTATGATGGTCTTCATCAAGCAACCAAGAGCCCTGAGTATGGAAGATTGTTCTACTTTTTTTTTTTTTTTTGTTAAAGCATACTTACAGAAGAGGTACAATAGACAAATACTCTCGTTATTAAGAAGAATTCTAGTGATATAATTCTGGTACAGGTCTATGTGGATGACATTATTTTTGGGTCTACAAAGAAGGCCTGGTGTGATGAATTTGAGGTGTTGATGAAAGGAGAATTTCAGATGGAGTGTTATGGGTGAGTTAACATTTTTCTTAGGATTGCAAGTTAAGCAGAAAAGCCTGATGGGATCTTTATCAGCCAAGACAAGTATGTCCAGGACATGCTTAAGAAATTTGATATAGAAAGTGTGAGAACTGCAACAACACCCTATGAAGCTTCAAAGCCTAAATCCAAGGATGAACCTGATGCTGCTGTTAATGTTCATTTACACAGATCCATGATAGGTTCTCTCATGTATTTGACAGCTTCAAGGCCTGATATTATGTTTGCAGTGAGTGCTTATTCTAGACACCAGGTTACACCTTTGACTTCCAATCTGAATGCAGTCAAGAAGATCTTTAAGGATTTAAAGCCAACCAAAATAGGTCTATTGGTACCCAAGAGATCTCTCCTTTTGTGTTGACAGCATCTAGTGACAGTCGTGACTGTGCTGGACTAGGCTGTGGTTCACATGGTGATAGAAAATCCACAACTGGTGGATGTCAGTTCCTGGGTAGAAGGTTGATCTCATGGCAGTGTAAAAAGCAAACCATTGTGGCTATTCTTCAACTGAAGCAGAATATGTTGCAGCTGCTAACTGTTGTGGTCAGGTAGTTTGGATTCAAAATCAAATGCTTGATTATGGGTTTAATTTTATGAACACAAAATTTTTATTGATAATCAGATCCTAGTACCACTGCATTGATTAAAAAACCCAATTGTTTTTCACCAAAGAACAAAGCACATAGAAATTAGGCACCACTTTATTAGAGATGCAAATGAGAAAAATCTTATTCAGGTGCTTAAGATTCACACAGATGAAAATGTGGCTGATTTATTGACCAAAGCCTTTGATGGACCAAGATTCAATTATTTGGTGGTGTAATATTTTCTAAATAGTTAGTTTTTCGTTTGTTTTACCACTTAGTTTTTCTTGTTACCATATTTTTTTTCTACTGATAGTTTTAGTTATTACCCCTGGTATGTGGTTAGTTTCTTCTGATAGTTAATTTTTCCTTTTCTTTGCATATGTTTTGTGTGTTTTGGTCTAACCTTTTGTAGATGCATTTTTCATGAGGGTGATTTAGCACTTTTTAAGTGTTATTCATGGACAGTGTGGCCTTTTTTTGCTGATAACGAATTCCTTTTGGTTGGATTAGTGTTTCTTCTGGTGATGCAAGAGTTCCTACTGGTAGCTTTACTGGTTCCTACTGCTTAACCACTTCCTACTGGTTATGTTAGTTTTCTTTAGGGTTGACTTTTCTTTGAGCGGGTGTATTAAATTGAGTTTTATTTTTCTACTTGCGATTATTGGGCATTTAATTCATCAAAGGGTCACCTATTTAAAGGGATAATTCATGTTTTCTCTCATTTTAACAGAGTTACCTTTTACATCAAACCCTAATTTTTACAAGCTCTCTATTGCGATCATCCACCAGCACTAACACTCAACCCCATTTAATAATCAACAATGGCTACACTCAAGTACAGAGACGAATACAATAAGGTGGGTTACTTGGAAAAACCCAAAGGTAGTGATGATTATCACCAAGTACTCGACTTCTTGAGGGGTTCGCACTTCAGGTATGCTCTTACTCATGACCCCATCATCTTTGACTCTTTGGTCAAACAGTTCTGGTCAACGGCTTCACTTAGGGCTCCTGAGTTAGGCTCTCCAGCTATACTGGCCACGATTGATAGGACTCCCTACACTATCACTGAAGATACTGTAAGGCATCAACTTTAATTAGGTGATGATGGAGGTATTGAAGACTTGCCCATTGCTGATATATATTTGGGTATGAATAATCTTGGTTACCCCACTGAAGGCAAGCTAAACTTCCATAAAAACAAGTTCTCACCTTAGTGGAGGTTCTTGGTTCACACAATACAACATTGTCTCAGTTCCAAATCTGGCAGCTAGGATCAATTTGGCAGCCCACTAGCTATAGCTCTTATTTGTCTGTCTGATGGGAGAAGGTTTAATTGGTCAAGTTACATTTTCAAGGGGATGGTCAATAACATCAGTAATGCTAAGAGGTTTCTTATGTACCCTAGGTTCCTTCAAATCATTTTGGGAATAGCAACTAGGAATACTAAACAATATCATGTTTTAAAACTGTCAAGCAAACTTTTTGCTAACACGAGGTTAAATTTTGACGGGAACCACATGCCACTTTTAGCTGCAATGCTTCCCCCTGCTCAAGCTGCTATAGCAGATGAAGGTACAGGGGAAGTTGCACCAGATGTCCCTCAAACCATTCCTGAGACTATTCAAGAGACTAGGCCTAAGCCTGATCAATCTCATGAACATCTACCAACACCACCAAGACCAACAACACCAGAACGAATTCCTCCAGTGTTTGAGCAGGGTCACACTTCAGACCCCAATATTGCCTCTTTTTCAGGAGCTCATGAGTCTGATCCTGACCTTTTCACTTCCATAAATGTAGAAGGTGAAACACTGGGAGGATCTTTCTACACCACTCCTCCCAGGTCCACTCAAGTTCCCCCTGTAGGTCCAACCTCAGGAGGTGCTGAGGACCTTGCCACACTAACTGCTTTGTCTTCTCTAGTGTCTGAACTTGTGCAGAAAGTTAGTCTCTTGGAATCAGAGCTTACGGCCCATAAGCTGTTATTTAAGGATGTGGTGGGTAAATTGGTTAAGAATGTTAAAGCTTTGGAGTTGAAACTCAAACCAAGGAGCAGGAAGGTTGTGTTGAGTGATTCAGACCAAGAAGACGGCGGAGAGCCAGATGTGGATTTGGATGCCTTAAATGCATTGGCTAATGCGGCTGTGACTGTTGATTCCACCAAGTCTCCTGGTGGTCCTTCTAAGAATCCTGCTGCGTGTTCCTATGATCCTTCTAGTGATGTTCCTACTACTGAGGTTCCTTCTACTGAGTTTCCTACTGATGTTCCTTCTGATGGTGCTCCTACTGGTCCTTCAACCATTTCTCCTGGTAGCACAACTGTTCCTACCAGTAGTTCTGTTCCTGCTGCTGAAACAATTCCTGCTGGTAGTGGAACTACACCTAAAATTCCTTCATCACCTGTCAAAGATGCAAGAAAGGGAAAAGGTGTTGATGTTAAAGAACCTACTCCAACTCATGATAAGACTTTCAAGCAATTGGAAGAAGAAATACTAGGTTAGGAGGCTGCTCAGAGATTACAAGCTCAAGAACTCGCAGATTTCGAAAAGCA